>APFE031212945.1:146624-221257 GCA_000404065.3 Pinus taeda | reverse complement strand
AAATTGGTGTCTGGTTACTGGTGTTATTTTCTGGTTACTGCATTCTGAGAAGTTATTTGTTTAAAGGAGATTGGGTGATGCACATGTACATGTTGTTTTGGATCCATTTTGAAAATTGATGAAACGTGTTCCTTGGAAGGAAAGAGAAGGTAGTAGCCTTCTGTAGGTCAGCACCTATGTACTAGTATTTCAGGTAGTACAAGAGCTAAGGGGGTTGTAGCTCCCTTCTAGAAGAAGCTAGAAAACGAGAGAGGGTTGTAGCTCTCTGCAGGTTGCAGCCTGTGTACTAGTAAAAGACTGCACCAGTACAAAATCATTGTAAGAAGTTTCTAATTGAAAGAAGATAGAGACATATTGCAGCAGGTGGTTTTCACCCACATTGGGTTTCTACCTTACATCTTGTGTTCCTTGGTGTGACTGTCTATTTTGTGTTCCTACTCATTATTCTATGGTTCTCACATATAGATTAATGACAAACATCTGAAGAATAAATTAAATTCTAAGTTTGGAAGGTATATGCAAGTTTCAATTGTCAG
This sequence comes from Pinus taeda, assembly GCA_000404065.3. Taxonomy (NCBI): domain Eukaryota; kingdom Viridiplantae; phylum Streptophyta; class Pinopsida; order Pinales; family Pinaceae; genus Pinus; species Pinus taeda. The sequence continues at coordinate 220,721 of APFE031212945.1, read as the reverse complement.
ATTTGAAAATATTTATATAAATTGATAAGATTTTGATAATACTGATTCACCCCCCCCCCCTCTCAGTATTATTTCCAACATGAAGACTGCCGAACATACCCAAACTGAGAAACATCATAAAAGTCGACCAACTGACCCATCAAGTACACCAAAGATTATTTCTGAATGGATGAATTAACGAGAAATAATAAAACAAATTTTACATGGCATGTTAAAGATGTTGAATCTGATGATAGTACACATTTCTATCTATAATGTGTATGATTTACATGGGTGAACCGTATGAGGTGATAGACAGAGTACGAGACATATGTTTGGTGCCGAATTCAAATATTGTTTATGTTTTTGCAAAATTTCCCAAGTCACATGAAAATGTTAAATATTGTCTCTCAAAGAACAAGTATGACACAGATGAATAATCTACACTATAGTGTGAAAAAATCTTATCCAACATTTCAGATAACATTGTAAGTATGCTTATTTATATTTATGTGTTATGCATTATTGTAAGGATTATTAAATTTTTTATAAATGATTGATCATTGACATATTGTATTTTCTTTGATAGGATTTTGCTGAGAGTCTTTCAATGATGCTGGAGGGTATTTATTATGTAGAGCCAAATATTATGAATGTGATAAAAAATTTCCATATAGAGTTAGAACAAGAAAAGAGAATGAAGCAAAGATCAACAATTCATGACACTACAATGGTACATATAGGGGATCAACAAAGAATCCATACGATGGGTCAATCTAACAAAGATAAACATGTTTATTTTGAAGGAGTTGTAGCTGAAGATGAAGCTCAAAAATATGTTTCCATTAGTGAGGAGGAGGTTAGAACTATTGTTGAAAAGGAGAAAAGAAATAAAACACTGAAAAGAAAAATGCCCATGGATGTCTCTCTTCCACTTGATGATGAGGAGATTATTTATGTAGAAGAAGATATGTTAACTAAGAAGAAGAAAATACAAAAAAATGGTGAATTTGTTAAAATCATAAGAAACAGTGATAAACAAAGTGAAAGTTCTAAAGGAAACAAATAAATCATAACACCAGGTGCTGATTTAGAGGATGCCATTATGAAAACAAAATAAAATGCCATTCAGAATCACTTGAGGAAAATAAATTAATTAATGGTGGCAAAATATTTGAGTTTAATGTCACCCAATTCTATAGGTCAGATGAAGGACAATCTCAATATCAAAGTAGAAAGTCACATCAACTACATGTTCATAATTTGAAAACATTGTTCAGGTACAATTCATATGCACATGTGGTGGATTATGTGGTTCTTGTTGATCCAAATCAAGTTCCCAACAAGGAGACATTTGATAAGATACAATGTTTTGACTACAGATATTATGTAATTGGAGAGAACCATTCAACAGAGGCCAGAAGACAATTGATCGAGGAATATATTGGAAACTATCTTTTTGAAACAATGAAATGCATCATTTATGTTGGTTTAACAGAAATACAGGCAAAGTTATTGGCATGAGATCATATTGCAGATAATGAGTATAAAATGTACATGACTTTCATCTAAAGGGTCATATTTATTCATAATGAATTTGTAGAAAATTGTGGCGGGGATAAGACAAAGGTCAGTTTAAGCTTTCAAAAGGAATGTTGTATGGAAACAGGTTATGAAATTGAGAATATAATCAAATCAAAGGTGGAAAAGTAAATTCAGAACTATTTAGAGGCATAGATAACATTTTCCAGTTGGCATTTAGAACATGAGAGATATGAGAATTGATTGATAACATCTTCGACATATGGGAGAATATTGCCATAAAAAATTAGAAGGTTAAAAAGTCTAAACCCATAATATGTACCAACAGTAAGACAGATCTTGAAATGAAGCAACTTTCAGATGATATGACTATCACACCTTGGAGAACATTGCAAGGAGTGAAATGTGCTCGGAATTTCAAAGGTAAGTTTGTTGAATTATTTTTACGTTTTTTCTTGGATTATAATTTTATTTTAAATATAACATATTGTTGTTGGTATTATTTGTTATACATACCACTATATTAACAATTTTTACTTTATTTATTCAGTCATAAGATTTATATGAAAAGACAAGAACATATGGTTAAAATGTTGAATGAAGAGAGTTGGAATGATGTTGTACTCAAATACCCAGAATCAAGTTCTACAACAACACTTAAAGATTTTTATCTTGCATTAAAAAAGGTATGTTGATTTTAAATAATTTTATTCATATAAATTTTTATTTTATTTTATTACTTATACTTATATTTGTTTAGTTCATTAAAGATGTCGAAGAAGGATGCGAATGGAGTACCAAATACTTTCAAAATCTTCATTGAAAAAATTATGTTGGAAAGCTGAGAAAGAAATGTCTTAGGAATGTTGAACTTGATCCCACTCTTACTCATTTCATTTGTAATGGGCTGGACATTATCCAATATCAAATAATAAAAGGTGATTGTGAAGACATCGCAAAAATCATGCCTAAAAGGGAATATGCCCTGGTTATTGCAGACATTCCTTATGATTTCAATTCCCCAGACATTGGATATGATAGTGAGCCTTACACCTATCAAGATTTTAATAAGGTGGTTACGGGCTTTTAAGAAGTCACAACATCACCACTTTGGAGATTTGTGACATTTCATTTGGACACGTTATTTGCAATGTTATTAACAAGCTTCAAGGGAAAATCAAACAAAATGATGCAACTTACATGGTAAGATATTGAAATTGTATGTTTGATTAATGTATTTTTTTTATTATGTATAAGTGAATTGAACTTTTACTATGTCGTGTTACAGGCAAAATTCAAATCTTATTTCTTCCAATGATCAACCAATTACAAGTGATTGTGAGTTCATCCATGTTGAATGTTGGGCAAAATATGATAGCTATAAGTCTATTCTTCTGAACCAAGTAGATGGAAAAAGTCATAACCAAATACTGGCTCATGATGTTGTCGTAAAAAATGTTAACATATGAGGATAAAGATGCAAAAGGAGAGATAATTAACATTTATCAAAAACCGCAAACATTGATTAACTATCTTATAGATTTATGTTCAAATGAAGGAGATTGAGTTTTGGATTTATTTTTAGGTTCATGTAACTTTTATTATATAAAATTGAATTTTAATATATATGTGTGTGTGTGTGTGTGTGTGTTTATACTAATTTACTTACTTATTGTTTTTGTGCTTGATGATCAGGTACAACACTAGCATGTTGCCTACAAAAAGGAAGAAAATGCATTGCGATTGAAAGAGACCCACTACAATGCAATTTTGTTCAACAAAAAATTAATGATCTTCAATTTCTTCTAGATGCAATGCAAGAGGTTGGTTTGAGGAAAATAGATTTTAATGAATCACGTGCGGCAAAACAGACAAAGGAACCTCAACCACCATTATACGGAATGATTGGAAAATGACACTTTGGGAGATTTGCAGACATGAAAGATCTAATAGAAGAGGAAAATGAGGAAACTCAAGCAGAAAATATTGCGGAAGAAGAAAATAATGAAGCTGAAGAAGACAATGAACATGGATTATATGATATTGTTGATGAGATTTAAGTTATGATTGTAAATCAAGCTCAATTTTGAGTGATATTCATTAGTTTTACTTGTAATGTTTTGACTTTGAGATTTTATGAGAAGAATGGGCATTTGATTATTGTTGTTATATGTTCAATACTTGTATTATCTGATTTTCTCTTTAATTTTTATGTGAATCATTTCTTTTTTGTAAAAAACCTATGATTACTATTATTTTTTAACATAAAATTCATAAAAAATGCTATTTTTTAAAGTTTTTTTGGTTGTTATGATTTTTTAATAAAAATCATTTATTTGACATGTCACTTTTGACAAAAAGTTTGAAAATGTGTATTTTTTTTCTTCATTATATTTATATTGAAAATATGTTTTTTTTTGTCAAATGTTTAAAATTATTGTTTTTTAGTGACAATTATTTGATGTCCATTGAAATATATATTTTTTTCTAAGTAATATTGTTCTATTGATATGATACAAAAAAGAAGTTACAGAAAAGCTTGACCTCAAAATTGCTGAGTATCAATCATCACAAAAAATGAATCTGTTTGTTTTTTACTGCCCCAACATAGGGGAAACCAGTCCATTAAAGCAGAAAGAACCCACACATGGGTAATCAGTGTTTATCCAAAAAAACAGAGAGAGATATTGCATGTCTAGAACCAAAAACAGTTAACCAGAAAAGACTATTCAAACTTGGACACATCCACCTGGCAAAAAGGGAATAACTGGTTGCCACACGTTAAGACTAGAGATTCTCCGGGGTTGGTTCCTCTTCGATCTGACACGCGAATTGGCACCAGTCATCATTTGCGTCAGGCACGCCACTACCCTGAGCTGGAGGAGCCTCCTCAGCGCCACCTGTGCCAGCTGCATTTTAGATGTGTCATTCTGTCTTCCTCCCGATGCCTTTGTGTCACCATGTCTGCTATCCTCAGCTGGTTGACTGCCAGTTACAACTTTTCCATGCAGAGCCGCTTTGCCTTTGTCATGATGCCTATTGCCAGGAATGCTAATATTGTGGCTGCTTGGAGCCGCTCTGCTCTGCTTTTCCTTGTGCCCAGACGGAGGAGCTTGCAGCTCAGTCTCTTCCGAGAAGGAAATGGTCACCGTAGCAGTGATTACAAGCCGGTTTAAGGTGTTGCGGAAATGGAACTGAGTGCTATGGGGAGCAGGATATGGTGGAAGGGGGAAATCCGCTGAGTGAACGACACGTCCCTTTCCACTTCTGGTGTTTGGGTAGCGGCGATAGGGAGAGCTGAGAGGATTGAGCATATCAGTGGAGGAGTCAGGGGAAACGGTGGCAGAGCTAGTCAAAGCCGGTGTGCGGATGATGCCTCCGCGAGTTCCACCACGCCTGCTGCGCACATGATGCCTGATGCGTGCCATATCAGGATTAAGAGTTAGGTTGAAAACAAAGGGATTGATTGAGTTTCGATGCAGAGAATGGGAAGGGGATGTTTGGGCCTGGTCTAAGATACAAAGGATGGAGTGAGAGAAATGAAATTCGTTGCCGAGATCAAGGCAAGGAAGCAACCAGCATCGGCTGCCGGCCACAGTGCGAGTGCAGGGTTCTGATGCCTACGGAGGGCAGACACAATGAAGAAAGGGAGGAATTTCATATTGCTCTGCAGGAGCCATGTCTATGAGGGTGGTGGAGGTGTCTCGGCTTTCGGAGTCGTTTAATGTCCTCTGCAAGGTGGTATGAATTCGCTTGAGGTTGGCATTGGGGACAACGCTGGCGGCCATATGGCCATCCTGTCTGTCGATCGACCATTTAATCATATTAATTATCAGAGCTGTCACCCGCATTCAAGTGCGTTTCTTCTTCATTTGCCCTTTCATTTTGCAGCAAATCATTGTAATCCTGCAATTGAGGAGTGGTGGCAATAGTGTTAAGTGTTCCTACATGAAGAGTCTTTCCATTATCAACTGGACCGATGTTAGCTAAGAAATCTGCTAATCTGTTACCATCCTGATGAATGTGCTTAATGATGACTGCTCTATGAGTTAATAGCCATTGTTCAATCTGCTCCAACCGCTCAACCAATCTCTAGTTGCTACTGACTTTGTGTGATGGAGTTCCCTGTAATATCTGATTAACCATGTTAATAAGAATTTGAGAATCCCCTTCAATTATAAGTGGGAAGAAACCATGGAGCTGAGCAAGGAGGAGCCCCTGCCATAACCCTTCTAATTCAGCCGAGTTATTTGTATCCCAACCAATTGAACCCATAAGAGCTAGGAGAGCATTGCCTTTGTGATTCCTGAATATTCCTCCATATCCTGCTTTGCCTGGATTGCCTTTAGATGCTCTGTCAAAGTTAAGTTGTATCATATGTGGGGGTGGGGGAGTCCATCTGTCAGGTGTCACTCCTGGTGGAGAATTTTTACCTTGGTGTGCCTGCTTCTGGTTCCACTGTAGATTCCAATTTACCCATATATTTTGTTCCTATGGAATAGAGGGAAAATCATCGTCAAGCCATGTTTGGAGCAGTAAGGTTTCTTGAAGGTTTTGACATATATTATTCCATAGGACTTCTAAAGGAGAGGAGTGGTCCTTGAAGATGCGACTATTTCCTTCTTTCCAGATGGTTCACATGAGAAAACCTGGTATAAGTTTCCATAAAGCATTTAGCAGTTTGCTTTTGTATGGACGGGTTGCCCAAGAGCGTATAGTGTTGGTGGTATCCTCCTTACTTCGTCCATCTTTTTGGCATCTGAAGCTAACTTTTTCCCAAAGTCGGTTTGCCAACGGACATGAGTTTATGAGAAGCTCAGTAGTTTCTTCCCCCTGTTTACAATTTGGGCACATAGAAGGTCCATGAAAGCTCCTTTTCGGTACGTTGTCCCAAGTAAGGATTTTGTTTTGACAAAGCAACCAGAGGAAGGTGGATATTTTTGGCCAAATTGGGGGATCCCATACTTTGTTCCAGAGATGATCCTTGACTATGTGGTTTCTTAGAATTATATGATAGGCTTCTTGTGACGTGAAGGTTCCTCTCGTTTCATAACCCCATCTAATTATATCCTTCTTGTCAGAGTAGCGTATTTTCCTTTTTGAGAGCTCTGTTTCTAGATTATCTTTGATGGACTGCGTGCCTTGCCTGAGAATGTGGTTTGAGCTTATCCATTGCATGTATCCTTGGGTGCGAGTGGGCTTCCAATGTTGATTTACCTTGTTCATCGGTTGCTCTACCTAATCCTGTAGTTGGTGGGGTGTGATTAGGTCCTTCAATTTGGGTCTTTGCTGCCAAGAATCTTCCCAGAACCTTGCATTGTCACCATTCCTGATTTCCCAGAAGATGTGCTGTTGAATTAGATCTTTATGTTGTTTAGCTGCATTCCAGATTAGGGAACCTGGACCAAATTCTTTGAGCCGAATTAAGTTATCTACTGGTCTATTATTGGCATATTTTGCTGTCCAGAGGATAGCCCAAGGAGTATGTGGGTTCGACATCCATTTCTACCAGATGCGAGCTCCCATGACCATGTTGCTGTGTTGAGGATCACGTAACCCAGTGCCTCCGGAATTTTCCGGGAGGCAGACTGTGTCCCATTTTACCAATGCCCATTTTCTCTTTTGTTTCGTATTTCCCCACAAAAAGGCTCGTTGAAGTTTTTTTATTGCTTTGAGAACCCATTTGGGTGCTGCTAGAACTGAAAAGTAGTAAAGCGACATGGATTGTAACACTGCTTTGATTAAAACCAGACGGCTCGCCATGTTGAGTGCTCTGAAGGTCCAAGAAGAGATACAGGATTCTAGTTTTTCTAAGAGCACAAGCCAAGATGAGTACTTTAAAGCAGAGGCTGTCATAGGAGCACCTAGGTATTTGGAGGGGAGAACTGCCGTTGAGAAGCCCAGGATCCTAGCAATTGAGGATTGGGTTATAGCAGGGGTATGAAAGAAAAATATTTTGGATTTAGCTTTGTTAATGCAAGCTCTAGAGGTGTCCGAAAAATCAGATAAAATGAATTTTAATTTGAGGGATTCTTGGGCCGAGGGATGATCAAATAACATGTTGTCATCCACGAATTGCTGGTGGGTGAAGGCAGGGGTGTTGGGAAAGGATAGGCCTCTTAATTGATGGGAATGAAGGGCTTCTATGATGTATCGTCCAAGACCCTCCGCCATAATGACAAACAGAAAGGGGGAGAGGGGGTCACCTTGTCAAATGCCTCTGGATGGGTGAAAGGGGTTGGATGGGATCCCATTGAATATAATTGAAAAGAAGGTAGAAGTAATAAGACTCATTACCCATCTAACCCAAGGGGGGGTGAAGCCAAACGCAAGCAACATTTTTTGAATATACTTCTAGCTTAAACTATCAAAAGCTTTAGAGAGATCGATTTTTAGAAGCATACCTACTTTTTTGAACTGCTTTAAAGAGTGAATGATCTCGTGAGTGAGAATAATGCCATCCGTGATTTGCCTTCCTTCCACATATCCTGATTGCTCCGGTGAGATAAGTAATGGAAGCAGGGGTTTGAGTCATGAAGCAATAACTTTGGAGACGATTTTATATATGACATTACATAGTGCAATAGGTCGGAATTTGTCCACGGTCTGACAATGTTCTTCCTTAGGAATGAGGGCAATGAAGGTTGCGTTAAAAGATGGAAGCATCCATCTATTAGTCCTGGATTCCTCAACTACTTGCCATACCTCCTCCTTGATTAGATCCCAGAAGTTGTGGAAGAAATCGGATGTGAAGCTATCTGGGCCAGGTGCTTTTCCTACTTTGAGTTGTCGCATAAATGTCTCCACTTCCTATAAAGATATAGGCTTGAGAAGGATTTGATTGTGTTCCTCTATTATGATCTTAGGAATATTCTTGGTGCTTTTCTCTATAGCTAGCAGCCGATTGATCTAAGGTTCCTGGTGCACCTTCTGAAAGTGGGTGAGGAGTTCCTGTTCTATATCCTCGTGTTTTTCTAGTTGTTCCCCTTACAGATTCTGGATGTGAGTAATGTTGTTATGCATTCTCCTTTGGATAGTAGTGCAATGTAAGAACTTTGTGTTGCGTTCGCCCTCTTTAAGCCATATGATTTGTGACTTTTTCTTCCAGAGTATTTATGTCTGCTTTGCTCTTTCTGAGATTTGCGATTGTAGGTGGCTTTCCTGTTCTGCTAGGGCTTCAGATCTTCCTTCTGCAATGATTCTCTGCTGTAATCTTTCCATTTCTTGATCAAGAGCACCTTGTGCTTGGAAAATATTGCCAAGGTAAAGTGATTCCATTGTTTGATGTTATTCTTGAGATTTTTGAGTTTTTGCTGGAGCTGATACATTTGTGTGCCTTCCGGCGGTTTGAAATTTTTCCAAACTGCATTAATCAGGTTGTGAAAGTCTGGATGAGTCAACCAGAAGGCTTCGAAGCGAAAGGGTCTGTGTGTATTATTTCTCGGTCTTTGCCATTGAAGCACGATATGCCAGTGATCTGAGCCTGAGAGCTGTAAGATTGAGGCTGAGAAGTCCCTTCCAAGATGGATTGCATTGTCGGAAAGCAGGAATCGATCCAATAGAGAGGCAATTTGATGAGCACCTACTCATTTTTTGTTCCATGTGAATATTCCATTGTTGAACGACATATCTATGAGCCAGTTGTCTTGGATGAAGTTTTTGAAGTGAGTGCTTTCATTGTCCAGCTTGGCCCTTCCCCCTCTTTTTTCCTCCAATTTTGTTATCATATTAAAATCTCCTCCTGTAATCTAAAGTGGATGAGTCCTTTCTGAGTTAATCTGAGCTAAAGTATTCAAAATGTCTACCTTGTTGATTGCATCCTGGGCGAAGTAGACATTGGTTATGTATCCATGAACATTTTTCCCTATAATATGGAAGGTGGCTTGAATAAAGTGCTTACTAGCATGAATGTTAGTAAGTGTTATGGCTTTTTCATCCCATACTATTACTAGTCCTCCTAATGCTCCTGTGGCATCCACTGCAACTGCTTTGCTGCCTGGCCATGCTTTGGCAAGGATCCGATCCAACGTTGTAGAGTTACATTTGGTCTCCTGCAAGAAGAATACTTAAGGTTTCTCCTGTTGAAACATGTTTTTTATCAGTCTATATTTCCGGGGGCTGTTGAGCCCTCTAATGTTCCATGAAATGAGCTTCATGATGCACAGTTGGGTAGGGGATTGTAATACTTTGTAAGCTTGGAATATCTTCCAGATTCCACTAGCATCTCTCCTATGCGGATGGTTCTTTGAAGATCTATTTTCATTCCTCATTTTTTATTATCTTTGAAGATGTTGCTTCCATCCCATTGACTTCTAGTTTGGATACCTAGCGATCTTTGCTGTTGCACTCTGGAGAGAATGACTTCTAAGTATTCTAGCTGCCTTTCTGGGATCTTGTCATATTCCTTTTTCTTACAAGCTTGTTCTAGTCCCAGTATATCTAGATCTCCAATGTCGAAGCTCTCCGGCTCCTCTTCCATGTGCTGGGATTCTTCTTGCTCTACCTTTGTGTCCTCTACAATTGTGGGTTCCTGTTGCATGCTATATACCTCCATTCCTTGAACATTCCATTTTGGGGATTTACTAGAAGGGGAAGATTTGAGATCTGAGGATTGCATAGATTTTGGGCTTTCTTTGAGCTTGAGGGTGGGTTGGGGATTCATCTTAGGAATTACTTCGGGGTGGTCCAGGTTTTCTAAGATGTTAACCTCCTGCTGAATCAGGGTTTCAAAGCTATTACTGGTTGATGGCATGGAGGTATTGGCAACAGGTTTTTTTATGGATGAAGAGGGCTTTTTGTGGGTCTTTTTGCAATTGGATACTTTGGTAAACCCATCCGATTCAGGTTTGTCCATTGTGGGAGAGGTTGAGGATTTCAGATTAGAGGGACAATCTCGGAATAAATGGCTAAGGGCATGGAATTTTCTGCAATGGAATGGGACGTGCTCATAATCTATTGACTGTATGCATTCGAAATCATCATGATATAGGCTTACCGCATCTGGGAGAGCTTTGCTGAGGTGCATATATACATATATTCGCGCATAGGAGGTGTATCGCTTGAGTTTCGTATCCTCTGCAACTTTGATGAATTCGCCCAAATCATTCCTAATATCTTGCAGCGAGTCTTCATCCTAGTATTCCAAAGGGAGGGAGTAAAGGCAAATCCAAACCGGTGCCCAGCTCAGATCCTCTTTGTCTGGATTGAAACGCTCAATCCAGTCTCGCAGGTATAGTCCTGCCGCATTGAAAAAATATGGTCTGCCATCAAGTACCCTGTTTCGGTCCTCTAAACAGTTGAAGGTTGCAGTAAAGAAACCCTTAGGCCCTAATTTGGTTTCCATTTGGCTGCTATCCAGCCATGCAGTGCTTTCTCTGTGGGCCAAAAGCCTATGAACTTTCCAATCAATGCATGATCCTTCATATACTAGATTTGAGTGTTGATTCGATGACTTGGGAGCTCAATCTTAGGTTTGTCTACTGCTACAGGCTTGCAGGTTGCCGACGTCACTCTGGGTTCTTCATTTCTATTGGTATTCTTTGACGCATTTTCATGCTTTGTTCCTATATCTTCCTGATGGTCCTTCCTGACATCTTCTGTTGTCGCAAAATATTTTTCATATCTGGGGGGGGGGGGGGGGGGAGGCTCCATATCCTCCCCTGAGGGGTTCCATTGCTGGCTAACTATTCCTTTTTGTGTAGTAGTTGTCTTATGGCTGGAGGGTAATGGAAGAATGGCGATGTTTGTAAAGGTTTGCTGTTTGCAGAACTGTAACAAACCCTAATCGCGCATGAACCTCTCTCCTGTTAGCGATCTCCATTGAAATATTAATTAACATTACATAAACATATAGAAACTACTAACTTTAAAATATTGACCATTTACTTTTATTCTTTTTAATGATGCAAAAAATTAAGATTTCATTACAAAAAAATTGAAAAGAAAAATGAAAACACACAAATACATAAATACACTTAAAAAAATATTATGGGAAGAAGAAGGCATTAGAAGACTTAAAGTGTCAAAAGTAAACCCTCTAAAAAAGGGGGGTTGATGCTGCATCAACACTTTTCAAAATTAGCATGAAAATCACTAACATCTAAAAAAATTAGTCAACTTGATACATAAGAAAATTAAAGTGCCAATAATATGCTAAAAAAAAGATGTATTTTGCATCACCACTTTTCAAAATCGGGTGATTTTTTGCTACCTCAAAAAAACGGGTACTATGTAATTTTCTCGTTTGATCGGTAACTATGTTTTGAATGGTTAAATGTTTTGCAATATTATTACTAATCTCGTAATCTTAGTCATGGGATGAAAGGGAGAACACACAACTAGAAGACACACTAATAATATTTATCAATGGAATGCCTTTAACATTTGTCCAACCATAAGATATAATGGATACCCCATATTTGTTCCAATACTGTGTACATTGGCCTAGAGTACTATGGATCTTGGTTCTTTCCTTATCAAGTAACATGGTCCTAGATTTTCTGTACCTAGGGATTTTGTATCTTTTAGGGGCACCATTAATGGCTTTTACCATTTCATGCTAATAGGGAGAGAAAAGAGCATTCAATGGTATGCCACATGCATAGATGAACTTTGATTTTTTTTGTATCTAAGTCATCCCTACAACCTTGGTCAAGGAAATTTGATATTTCTATATAGATTGAATGCATATGGGAGAATCCACTAGCTAGGGGTATGGAGATCAACCATCAAACTTCTTTGTGAGCCTAAGGATTGACTCTTAGATTCAACCCTTGATTTTTTGGATTTGTTTTATGTGACCTCCTCTTCCTTCCTGTATTTGTTTCTATCTTTGAATGACATACACCCATATGTTTTGACTCCTATAGTCTCACCTTCATCCTATTGCACGATCCTAGAGAGATTCTTTCTCATGTGGGTATATAAACCAATGTAAGTTGTATGACAATGGGAGCATATAAATTTTGGGGTTCCACCCCCTTTCCCTCTCCCAAGGTTTGTGACATACTTCCATGAGGGTGTTGATTTATATTTGGGTTTCTATCCATCTTTATTATCCATTTCATTGCCATAATTCAGTTCCATTTCTTCCTCCCCATAATGTGTTGTCTACTTTTAGTTCTTTCTCATGATGGTGGTATTTCAACGTCCCAACACCACCATCATAATCAAAACGAAACCAAAAGGGATAAACCACATTGATATACTTGTCATGCTTGTGAATCCTGAAAAATAAATTATTCCCCGTGATAAAATGATGGAGGAGGAGAAATGGAAAAGAGTAGGAGAAGAGAACATTCAAGCATTCAATAGAGTGAATATATTAGTTTACAACATATGGAAAAAAAATAGAAATAGACAAGAGTGGGATTAGAGCCTACAACTTCAACTCTTAAATGGTGGTTGAATGTAACTATAATAGCATTCAATATCCCTTCCAAACTCTCACAAATGCTAGACTTTAATTTTCCTTTGAGGCTCTTACAAATTGGCTCTTCGAAAACTAGCAAACAACCCAATAAAAGCCCTGACAAAGATGAGTAAAATGAGTAAAATGTGAAATAGAATGACAAAAAATGGTATTAAGTGATAATTTTAATCTACCAAGGAACCCTAGCCATGCTTAAACCAAGATTTTAGAACATTCTCTTAATTCCCACAAGTTGAAATAAAAGTGAAATTTTCTCTTTCATGCAAGAGTGTTTATAGAGCATTTTTCAATCCCTCAAGAGTATCCTACGATTATTCAAGGAACATATTTTAAGCTCTTGAGAATGTCCCATGAGTACTTTGGCACCAACACTCTTGAGTGCTCCCTAAATGGGAAGGAATCGTTTTTTTGGAAGGGAGCACACTCCCAAAAATGCTCTCAGAAGGGAGTGTTAAGTAAACAAACTCCCTAGTAGGATTCTAAATGCTTCCTCAGGGGGCACAATTTGGGAGCGAAGCATTTGCGCAGGTGGTGGTGGTGGTGGGGGGCGCTCTTCCATAACATAGGACTCTTGGTTGAGATGAGACATACAAGAGTGGATGATCCATCGATGGTGTACATATATATGATACTTTTAATCTTATATTTGGGCATTATTATGGTGCGAGCTGTATCAATATAGTCTTTTATGTGGCTTTAACCTTGACATGGTTTTCAGTGCTAGTTTGATAGTGGCTAAATGTTATGAGTGAATTACTTTTCTCACTTGTCTACGATTTGTTTGAAAGCTGATTTTGTAGCAATTCTCAAGGCTGTCACCTCTTTTTATGCATGGTGAATCATAATGAAGTATAAACTCTAGCAAGAAATATGGACTTTCAAGCTAAAGCTTCCAATTCTTATAATGATACAAGAAAAGGTAAGAAGTAGATAGGATTGGTGATTTAAATGTTTCAAGGTTTCTCAACCATTCAAAGTTTTTCAACTAACTTCCCAAGAAGATTCTTACTAAACCTTTTCTAGAATATTCTCACTAGTCATTGTTTCCCTTGACCTAATAGGGATTTTTAATATTGATAAATCATCTTATGTTGGTGAACACTTAGTCTTTTGTTCCAATTTTTGATAGCATGAGGTGGTATACCATCTATAAGGAAGGGAGTATTTTGTTCCAATTTTTTATAGCATGAGGTGGTATACCATCTATAAGGAAGGGAGTCAATTTCATTAGGATGATGAATTTTTCCATCTTAGTTGAAAAGAACTTATTGAGGTCCCTAGGAACATGGAAGTCGTTATGAGAGAAAACACTATTAACATTAAGTGGGAAGATTACATATTATCTTATGACGTGGAGATAAAAGGACTAGACAGAAGGATGTGAAGACAAATTGATTTTAAGATCCAACCATACTTTTGTTTTCATGAATAAAATATTTATTTTTTGGTGTAGAAGAACTTCTATTAAATGATAAAATGATAGTAAAAGGTAGTTTAAATTGTTTACACCCTAGGATATGTCAAACTTGAATAAGAGGAGGCTTAGGCCTTCATACTGTCAAACATACTTAGACTATATATCAACAATCATTTCTTAAAACATAGGAAAGACAAAACTTCAACCAAAATTGCTCACAAATTTTTATACGTTTTCACAGTGCCAATACCTTTGCTATATGTGAAAGAGCAAAACTAATTGAGCTTCTCTACCATCTAGTGGTGGAGTTTCCCTTCAAATGAAATATAAAAGTCTAATTTTGGACATTCACTTCACTTTGTAAACAACCCTTTAATACGCTGTAAACATCCATTAACCATAAAGAAGTACTTCAAAACTAAAAGTCTTGTAAAGCTTAATAATTAACCAAAAAAAACTCATTAGAAAACATTCAATTTACACATCATGTTTACTCTATCCCTCAATTATTACAACCCACTATTATTATGTAATAATTTTATATTGAATAATTAGTACTCCAAAATTGAAAATTATATAGATCTTGATAACAAAAATCTCATCTAAAACATTTAATTTACCGATAATATTTACTTTATCCCTCCATTATTACAACTCACTATTATGGTTGCCACCAGGGACATGGGGTGGCCCAAAAAAAGGTTAGGGTTCCTCTAATAGTGTGATAATATTCAATTAAATAATTAATGTATAACCGACCTTTAACTTTTTAAACTAAAAACTTACCTATTTCATTATTTATACCCTTATATTATTTTTCATACTATTTCCTACTAACCACAAATAAGTATTACCTATTTTTAATGCTATCCAAATTAATTACAAACCTAACTTTATCTCTCAATTATTACAACTCACCATTATCGTGTGATAATATTCAATTAAGTAATTAATGTATAACCGACCTTTGTTTTTCATACTATTTCCTACTAACCACAAATAGGTATTAAGTATTTTTAATACTATGCAAATTAATTACAAACCTAAATTTCACATTTATCTTCCACCATATGCCTTTAAAAATAATGACGCCAATCTAATTGTTTCTTCCTTGATATTAGAGGATCCATTGCCAAGTATTCCTTAAGTTGGTTAGAATCCAAGCTTCAACACTGTATGTCTTGTAGTTTATAATTTAATATAACAAGTGTTGCATGTAGTCGGTAGTTTCTGTCTATATAACCGAAAAATTAGCAAGTTGCCGATGCCAACGCTATTGCAAGTGTGTGACAATTGTTGCCGTTTGCAAGCACTAATTGGAACGAATTGTCCAAAACGAAATTACTCGCGGATGCCAATTCCCCATTTCATTTCTTCTGTTACCAAACAGGGGCTTCTCCAGATTTCCAAGAGGCATGCAGATATGGAAGAATCGCATATATGGAACATTTCATGCATCTCCAGATTTCAAAGAGGCATATAGATATGGAAAACATCAATCTTTTGTGTGTCTCCAAAACACATACTTTATTTGTTTCCGTTATATGATCATAATCGCATGTGAAGCCTACGCTATGGAGAATGAGATGAACGTTGAAGGTATTCTGGTGCACTCAGCCTAAGGTATTCTTGTGTGCTCAGGAAAATGAGTTGAATGTATTCTAGTGCGCTACATTGAGGAAATTTTTTTGTATTTTTTTTTGCGTTTTTAGCAGCAGGTGAAGGTGTTTTCGTGTTTATGGCTACCATGCCAATACCCATGCGAACATCAACTTACATGACACCTTTTCAGATCACAAAAAGTTTGATGAAAAAGTTTGACACGTGGTTCTTACCAGAGACACGTTATCAACTGCATGAACCAAGTTGGTCAAATGGGGCCCGTTCATCGGACTACGTGTGGAAGTTTTCCATTAATGTTTTATTTGGGATAAGTTTCAGCGAGAACCAGCACGCCAGATTTTCATCTCCTTGCTAATCAATAAACTTTGATGACGTTCGTTATATATATATATATATAATTTTTCAAATCTATATTAACTAAGAAAAGTTACCTATCTTGAATGATAGTGTAAATCAAAAACATTTTATTTTAATTATTATCTATCTAGATAAATTTGATAAAAAATTACTTTTTATAATTATAAAATATATAAATTATTTTATTATAAATAACATAAAATCTTATTTTTATTATAATATTCTTTTAATATTATATATTAATTAAAAAAATTAATATATTTATTAAAAATAATGTAAAAATTAGCTTTGAAACGTAGATAAAAACATGAATGTCAAAGTGTGCTAAACTTGTAGAATTGAGGCTTCTGTGATCCATCAAAGTTATAAGAAGAGCTTCAGCGAAAATCACATGTAAAAAGATCTTTGTCGACGCGTTTCGAACCAACCGGTGTGGTTCATCGTCAGTACGAGTTGAAGAACAGATCCAGCTACACCTGTTTAAATAGACTGAGCAGAGACTCCAACGGCTATAAACGAATTTAGGGCCCAGGTCAAATTTATTTATTTATTTATTTAAAAAGAATATTATTTAATTTACACTAACAACCTTAGGTTATTATTTGTAGTTATTAAGTGATTAACTCTTAATTAGTTGTTATTTATTTATTTATTTGGACCTAATGTTTCTTACTTCCATTATTTATTAATAATATTATTATGAGGAAATAAAGTAAATATTAATTAATAGAAGTGTGAAATAATAATAATATTAAAACAATAATATTAAAAATTTTTTTTTTCTAAGGTCATTACTCTAAGGGGGTAATTTTCGTTTAAATTTAGTAGGACCTAATTTTTAGTGTTTCCATGAATTATTTCTATATATATACAAAAGAATTAATAATAATATTACTAATAATTTTTAAAGAAATATTAATATTAAATAAAAAAATAAAAAAAATAAATAAAATAAATAAATTTGACCTGGGCCCTAAATTCGTTTATAGCCGTTGGATTCTCTGTTCAGTCTATTTAAACAGGTGTAGCTGGATCTGTTCTTCAACTCGTCCTGACGATGAACCACACTGATTGGTTCGAAACACGTCGACAAAGATCTTTTTACATGTGATTTTCGCTGAAGCTCTTCTTATAACTGTGCTAAACTTATCAATAGTAATGAAATGTACTAAATTTGACCTATGTATCGAACTATGTATCAATATCAAATATCACATTTGACATATATATCAAAAACCAATATGAGATTGCCTTTCTGTTCTTTCATGTTAATGGCTTATTTTTCTTTTAAGTTAGTTCAGCTACAACACAACTTCTAAACTTAATTTTAAACTTAACTTTAATTAAGATGAACTCGACATATTTTTAGTATTCGATTTGGTTCGTGGTTTAATATCGCAGTTCGAAATTCAGTATTGATATTTATTGCTAATTACATTCTTCCGAGAACAGTGTTGTTGCTGTCCGTCCGTTAAAGAGAAGACCGAGAAGCATCTGAGAGTGCGACCGTTATATTGATGGAAATACTGGCAATAACGGCGAGTCTGTAGGCGTTTCAGGTAATTTTTAATTGGCAAAATATGACTTATTTTTCATGGATCGCTATGTGGGCACTATTTAAAACCATTAGAGTCGTGCTAAAGCAGCTTAATGTTTCAGGCAAGGTCGTTTTTGCTTTGAGGAATTATAATATAAAATAAATTGAATAGGAATGACCTATCAAAATCTATGGCCAAGTTATTTGAAATCTCTGCACAACGAATGTCTAAAGCAGTTGTTTGAACAACATTGTTGATGTATGCTTGCGAATCAGATGAAGAACATGGTAACATATTGGACTATGATCATTAACCATTAAACTTACCTCACTTGGAGCGATTCTCACAGTGAATCATGTGTTTTTTGCAGTGATTCTCACACATACAGATCATCTAGATCAAAAATCCATAACCAAAAATTTTGTTATTTTAATTATATTGCAAAAATAGCTCTGACTAAGTTTGACACTAAACACTAAGCATGCTAACCAGTCACCAAAAAGTAGCCCTATGTTTGTGACCGCAACTTGACCTTGGATATAAGAAAGTAAATTCAAATATAACTAATTCGAACATGATCCTATAAGCCAGACCAGAGAAAGAATAACATCTCAGACATGAGCTGCAAAAACATGTTTCCAATTGCTAGTCTTTTCAAAGCCTCCCTACTGAGGATTTGGTGGCCTGCTATTTGCTGCCGAGACTCTGGAACCCCACTCAAGCAACTCTTTGCTTGTATCATCCTTGTGTACAATAACTTCAATAAAGCATAAGCAATCCTTTTTGGGTCCTAGGGCAGTTTTAATAGCCTCTACAGCCTCTTCTTCTGTCTTAACCTGCACAGAAAGAAGGGGTGCTGTTAAATAACAAAACAAATACCTGGTACAGGGTTCTTAGGCACCCTGCATTTTCTAGGGCTGAGAAAAGAAAAGCTGACAATAACAACAAAACTGCCATGATAACAATCAAAAAAAGAGGAGTAGATTAAGATCACCAATCTGATACAGAGTTTTGACCAACTAAAGGTAAGTCCTAAAGTCTACAATAATGTAAAAAAATACCTTGGCAGTCCAGCATTTCCCTTCACCGTTATGAATGGCATCTACTAAACCGGTGTAGTTCCAATTCTTTATGACATTGTATGGGCCATCATGTATTTCAACTTCTATAGTATATCCTCCATTATTAATCAGAAAAATGATAGGATTCTGCCCATTTCGAATCAGAGTAGACACATCCTGGACTGTCACCTGTTGAAATAAGGAAGAATACATTTAGGGATAAAAACTCACTGATTTTAAGGGAACTTTGTCTGAAGCATATACTATAAAACTTGACTGAAACTGAGGGTTTATTCATCGTTGAGCATAAAAACCAGCGCAGGTTCGTGTGAATTAGGGTTTTGTATGTGCTTATGAAATCTAAAGATGCGTATGGCAGAAAGTTGTTTCAGATATCACATAAATTAAAAATTGAAAATTGAAATCGACAGCTGTATAACCGATCGGATTAACATGGGTTTGTGAATACAACTTATTTGTAATCTGGAGATGCATATGAAAATATCAAACCTTGCAACCTCAAACTGCATATTAGAGCAACGTTTAATCCATAAATACGATTCAGAGAGGTACCGACTTACATCTTCGCCTACCCAAAAAAATTAGATACGTTTAGAAAACTAGTGTTAATATGAGAAAATTACCAGGCCTCAAATGCTCGGGGCCGTTGCTAATGAGATTCGTCAGCCCAGCACGCCCATAGAACTTCGCTAAGAAAATGGTGGCGTTCGCTTGTGATTGTGCGGTGGGTATCCAGTGGAGGCAGGGCCTGAGAATGTAGGATTCTCCGCAGCCCTTCCGCAGAACTCGGCAGGCATTGCAGCTCATCCTCATTATATCGACTGATCTGACAAACGTACACAGCGTTAATAAGAATATTTTGTTCTATATATGTGCGCAAGGGATCTGGTAATCTGATATATAAAACGACTAATTCATTGTTATTCATTAAATAAAATATTACAGAATTTTATATAAAAATCCTTGCATCTGCACCTGAAAGCTTCTATCACCAATGCATGATATTAAACGCTTCTCTGGCGTTGCTTGAGCATATCCCAGTGTTGCTCCTAAAGACCAGCCTATCGATCCATATTTCATTTGGAACTCATATCTGCCAGACATACATTTAGCTCAACGAGCAAACAACTGCAAATATAGAGACAAATATACTTGCGAACAGAGCACCATGAGAGTGACAAATAGAGCAGCATAATAGTAGGTCCCTTTCATCAGAGAACAAACATTTCTCTTTCATCACTCATTGCTGCCACTCCTGCCATTGCATTGCTGCCACTCCTGCCATTGCAGACTTCGGCTCTGAAGCCTATCCAACAACAGTCTCACTGGAAACCTTCCTCGGCAGATGGTAAAGACTAATTTCATATTGTGTTTGGTAGCAAGAAATTGAGAGGCGGCTAATTTCATATTGTGTTTGGTGGCAAGAAATTGAGAGGCGGTGGTAGCCAGCTACCTGAGAGGTGGCAGACTGTGGGAGCCAGCTGCCTGAGAGGTGAGAGGTGGCAGCTATATAATAAACTTTACATGCACCTAAGTTTCATGTTTGTCCCCACAATTTTCCAGACTTTGGATAAAATATAACTTGTCACCACATTTTTGCATTGGTATAAGCGAAGCTTGCAATAAGAGGTCCTTTCTTGCCCAGCCAAAAACCTTCGTTAAAATTTTGATAGACGAAAATTGTCATTCTAAAACATTGGTTAAACGATGATAACGCCAAAAAAAGCATGGTAAACGAATGAATTAATGCGCGGTCAACAATCTATTGATCGCTAATAGTTCCAGGTAGGGACTAATAATAGTAATGATAACATACAACACCCGTTATACGAAGTGTGAGTGGCATGACTTTGAATTTCTCCAACATCAATAACTAGCAATTGTCCCAAAAGGTACAAAGAGAGGCCGATAGGAATATTAAATTGGAATTGTTGAATTTTTATAGAAGAGTTAATTGGTTTATGGAAAATTTTCTTGGACTGGATCATTGTGCAATAACGTTTCTTTAGATGTTTTGTTTATATCTATATTACAAAGAACACATTGAATGTCTTTTTTCATTTTAGAGTAAGTTAATTACCCAAAATCAAGAGGTTAAATTAATTATCCAAAATCAAAAAACCTTTATAGATGGCCAAACATATACAAAGCTTGCTAGTGACGATAACCACCATGACTATCCTGTAGAAATTCAAAACATAATATTAGAAAACATGTTGATATGTTGTTATTAAAAAGTTAATTCCATTAGAAACCATGATATTATTATATTTTTTAAAGAATAATATACATATATAGAATGATACTACATTGAAAGCCATAATTGTATAGTGCGATTAGAAAGCCAAAATATGATATTCTTAAACCAATACTTATTGTATTCATATGTGATTTTTAATAAAATACAATTAAATTTTGTGTGTGTAATCTAATAATTAATATATAATAATATAATAAAAATAATATAATTAAATCATAATTCATAATAATATAATTGAAATGATAAAATATAAAGATTCATAGGAATGACCAAAACAACCCAATTTGCAAATTGACAATTGGACATCGACATCTTAATAGTAAAGGCATTTTAAGAATAAGCATAACTTTGAAAGAAAGTTGAAGTTGATTTGATCATGTCAAACCTTGTTTTTACCTATGCAAAAAGTTGTCGAACAGTTTTGGACATATGTAAAAAGTTGCTGAGGAGAGGTTGAGATTGAAAATATATAATCATTATGGGGCGTATGTGGTGGGTGAGAAAGTAAAGGTTGAAGTTGAATTAATTTTTCATGATTATAATTATATTATTATGTGATAAAAGATTAAGAAATATAAAATGCCAAAGTAAAAGTTGTTCCAATTAAATTTACTTTATTATAAAAGAACGTTGTATCTCTGTGCATATTGTTCTGTATCTAGATACCTATTTGAAAATGGAAAAAAACCCACTTTAAATTCAAATTATACTCCTCTATTAACTGGAAATACTTTATCAATATGAAATCATATACCATATACCTGTCATAACTATATCCACTTTATTAATGTGGATCCATGCGCTGGATGACACTTGTGGATCGAGCATTTAAATAATATTTTTGAATTTTTAATATTTAAAAATGGTATATTTACTCTACATCAAAAGATACCTTTAATGGCAGAGAAGGGAAGCTGCCTCGCTTTTATAATTTCTAACTTCAAAAAACAGGAAGCTGCCTTTACTTTTATAATTTCGAAAAACAATGTGATAGAATTGAATAAAATATCATAGACTGAAATGAACAAAACTGTAACAAAATATAATATAATAGACTGGAATGAATAAAATTAAAATAAAATATTGAACAAAGAAAGTAGTAATCTTTCCATACAAGTAAAATTTAGTAGCTAATATTGCAGAGGGAAATCCCATCATATTACAGATGGAAAACCCATTTCCAGCTGAAGATCTCTCGTTTTCTCATGTCTCTACCAGCATGCTTACTACCACAAACAATATTTTAACTAAGCAAGGGAAAAATGGTCATCTGGATCCTCCAAGGCACTATTTCTAACTTCAAATTAAATGCATAGTCATGGTTCACTCCCTCAACATAGAACTTCTATGTAATACCATTGTATAAGATGTTGGTAGTTGTTGTTCACACTGATGCTGCATTTTTGTGATAATCTGGACGGGAAAAAATAGTATTGTTGCTTGATATTTTCCATTAGGAAAAGCAAATTGTAAATGATCCACATTCATACCTCCTACCTCCTGGGTTCTCTTATATTTCTGAATCATGTGATAAGGCAATGTTTGGGGGCTTAATGCTTTCCACTGTACAGTCTGGCACAAGAAAGAGAAATAAGAAAGGTGACAATCTCATCAAGCTGCATATAAGAACTGTTATCCAAAGTCTACTGTAGTCATCTTTTTGGACATGAAGCCACTAGAGTAGAAGTGTGCTAAACCAAGAACCAGATGTATTCCCAAAGTTAGACACTGACATCAGGAAAGGAAAGACAGTGCCTTCGATGCCATTGGGACAAAGTCGGGCAGATAACACAAGCATGGACATTAACTTAAGCTGTGTCTCTTAAAACAAAAAATCGATCTGGAATATGCATCCAAAAATTCACCCTTGAAACAGGTATAATTTCAAGGAGCCCAATAAATGAAGATGCGACTTTTGTATGGATTTCATGGGCTAGATTTCCATTTATGATGTCGATGCAGGAGCTAGAGGATTGCAATGATTTTGCATGGCATCACTCACACAAAGTCAGTATCGTAAAACCCCAAAAAAGACTAAAATCTCGTATTCCCAATTGAATTATGATGCAACCAGACGTGTTTGTATCCATGGAATTCATTTCTTTGGTATTGTGGTTGTAGGGATCTCCATGCCTAAACTTCACTGGGGCTGCATCCAAAGTAACAACCCGAAGAATAGCTGGCCCGTCTTCACATAGATATGGTTGCACAACTAATCCAATGGTTGTTAATTGAGTGCCATCCAGAAATGGTTTATACTCCTCCCTTGATAGCACACATATATGTAGAAACATATTATTTTGAAGAACCCCAATCTATCATTGTCCAAGGAAGGTTGGGTCATTTGACAAAAATGGTACTAAGTCCTGATACTCTGTAATGTTGGGCCTATTATTTATGCAACAATATGCCTATGTCTTGGAAATCGCATGAGTTGCAAGAAGTCTTCCTTTCACCTTACATCCAATCCATTTTGCACATCAAGGGTAATAGAGGCCTCCAAATGTTAACATTGATGATGCAACCCAGGTTTGGATCTGTCCTTTTCAGCATATAGAGGAAGCCAACTATCCATCGACAACATATACCTCTTTACCATTCACTGGGTCTACATGGTTAAACTTGTACGATGCCACTGGTATTGGAATAGATTTATGATAGAAAAATACCTCATTTGACTCTGAACCAATAGCAACAGAAAGCCCCACAAGGCTCCTTTCATATCTATGCCCAGAATATGTCAGAACAAGGTTGCAAAGTACACTTCTTGTGCTTGTTGTCGGGTTCCAAGGCTTGATTGTGCCATCAATTGAAACTGAGGTAGTTTTCATATGATGTGCAAGCAATATATTTACAAGATCTTGCCATTGAAGAGACACAAAAATAGTCAAAAGTTGAGGACTACAAGTAACTAAGGTTTCATGTTGAAGTGTTTGGAAGCTCCCTATATGGCCTTTTTGCTCAAAGCATGCAAGAAACATGTAGAAAGAAAAATTCAAAGTCAGACTCAGTTATCTCCACTTTCCCTCATAATACCATAGCCTCAAGATCACAATATTTTTCAATAACTGAATATGCTTGATAACTTCTTTTGGAAAATTGAAAATGCTTTCAATTTCCAAATAAATACCTCGAATTTGAGCCTTCAATTGATGTTGGTCACAGTAAATGTGGCTATTTGAATTCAAGCCCTTTGATATGAAAGGTAATTATGTTGGCTTATTATTAGTCATCCACCCTGTTAGGACTTCCCTTCCAAGCATCTGCACTACGTCAAATGAGCCAGCCACAGGATCCCGAGTTCCATGAACTATAATTCCTTTGGTACGCGTATTGATAAAATGTGAATTGCCATTAATATCGTGGAGACTGGGAGCATCACCATGCCAATCTTGTAACTGTTTTTGGTGAGCAACAAATCAGACATGGTAATCATGGTATTAGGCAAGGCACCTCACCTTTGTAAGCATCTCTCTGACATGCTTAATTTACACTTGTTTAGAAGGATGTTGGTGATCTAACTCATTGTATGGATCATTCACTAGGCCACGTACTCCATGCCTAAAAATTGCTTCCTTTGCATGTTCCAGGTCCTACTTAATTGAAGGAATTTTTCATTTCAAACTTTATCAGATAAGGATTGTCATTTAACCATTGCTTCCCCTGCTCTGGTTCTTTGGCACCGATCCATTGTGTGGAGTAGCATGGAAGGAAAGCTTATTTTATATGATGTTCTAACAGTCCTCTCACATGCTCCTGAACCTTGTTTTCCATGGAACAAAGAGCAATTGGCTAGTCTCTAGCATGGTTCACGGGAGCATCAATCCACTCACTTTTCCTTCCTGACATCTTCCCCGAGATTCCTGAACTGAATCGAGAAATGTATATCTCATGTGCAACATAATACGATGCATTGGGGGACTAAATTCCAGCAGCAGATGATATTTGATAATATTCTTTATTACCTTTTTTCTGAAGGGAATTTTTCGTCTGCAATCCTTCTTGATGTGCTACTGTTACATTTTTATTTAGTTGAATCTCCACATTACCACACATTGCAAGAACCCTAGTAAATTCATTAAATGGTTGAGGCAAGATACAAATAACAGAATTACCTCTCCTCCTTTTAGCAACAATCCCAGGTGTAAGGATAGCAATGTCCTCAGCAAACATGGTATTGGAGTTTGGAGTGTGGAAACTTAGTTTCATTAGAGAATGTTCCTTGTTGTCTTCAGCTGTACCATCCACTAGGAATTCAATTTCTTCTTGGAGCATGTTCCTTGTAACATCATTGCAAACTTCCAGTGGCCTTACAAAGACTCCAGTAAACTGATCCATATTTTGATGTCGAAATTTACTTATATTGAATACATCTTGAGTGGGATCTTATCCCCTGCAAATGAGAATGATGCCATCAAGATGCTTCAGATTGTCTTCACAAGATTTGTGTCCATATTTTGCTGAGCCTTTGACATGAACAATACCTTCAATCATGACACTAATACTTAGTGGGTAACTGAACCTTTTCATGGGACAAACTTTTCAGGGTCTTTCCAACTAAGAATTCAAATGAAAATTGTCCATATATTTCTTCTAAGCCTGGTTTGGAAACCTCTTTATTTGCAACATGAATTAATACCTTTTTCCTACCACCATTTGGATTAACACTTACCCTTTGGCTCGCTTCAGATGTATTTCACAAGGCTTCAACTGTATCTTCAACTAAATGTACTGAATCTTCATTTATGCTTATATCTTCGTCTTCAGATTTGTAATTGCTTTCCCCTTTCTTTGCCATCTTTAATGACAACCATGTTTCCAATTGTTCTAACATGTTTGTGAAATCTTGGTTGTAATCTTCAAATTTCTGACTTGGAAGCTTTTTATCTTTAAACTTCCATTCCAACCCTCAAATTCTTCTCCTTGATATCACCCACAACTAGCCAGAGTTATGCTCTAATACCACTATAATATACCCAACAAAAGTTACATACAAACTTTTCCAAAAAATTTAAAATTTCTCTTTGGCACCTTTCTACAAACAGTTTGAATGCAAAGTCTGGAAACACCTTCAACAAGCAACTCAGAAATTTTGTCAAACACTTCAAGGAAAATTTCAGATAAATAACTTCAGTTAAAGAACTAAGGCAAAAATCTGATTTTTATTGAGGAGATTTTTCAATGATTACAAGTAGACTCTAATGCAAATCCCGATCCTTACTTCCGCTGATAGGAAGTATATAATTTCTTAATAGGCTTGTCAATACAATGCTTGGAGAATTTACCTCTACATTACTGTAGTAGCTTAAACTCCTGGATGATATACAAGTCTGCTCCAACACTCCAACACACTCCAGGAAATAGCAAAGAAACCCAAAAACTAACCAAGTCAATGCAAAGGAATCCAATCAAAGTCTGCTTCAGTATATAGAACACAGAGGAGGATTTTCCAGATGTTTGTTTTGTGGAGATGTCACAGGACCCACAACAATGATCAACATGCAGCAAGCTAGATATGACTGGAGATAGAAGTGTTAATATCTCTGTTGGCTAAAGCCAGTGTTATATTCAAATGCACTACTCCAAATTCTTGAATTCTTACAAAATTTACAGGTTTGACACAAAAATAGTCCTCCGAAAGAAAAGGCCCTTGAAAAGAGCTATACAAATCTTGATGCAAAGAAAATAATTTGACAGGCAGGCCCTAACACAGAAAAGGTCATCCGGAAAGAAAAAGGAAAAAACACTAAAAACAACTATATGCCTATAAGGCATGATGCAAGGAAAATAATTTGACAGGTAGGTCTAACTTCAAGGCTAAATATTTTCTTTGACAGCAATTTCTCATTTGCAAAATCTAGCATTTAGTTAACCTTCAAATGCAAGGAATCAATAGAGCTCCTAATTCAAGTTACGGGCTAACTAACACTTGACATGGCATTGAATTTAAAAAGAATTTTTTTTAACAGGTAGGCCCTAACACAAAAAAAGTCCTTCGAAAGCAAAAGCCTCTGGAAACAGTTATATAAGGCCTGTAAAGAAAATAATTTGACAGGTAAGCCCTCACTTCAAGCCTAAATATTTTCTTTTGTAGCAATTTCTCATTTGCAAAAACTAACATTTAGTTAACCTTCAAATGTGAGGAATCACAGAGCACCTAACTGAAATTACAGGCTAATTAGCACTTAACCTGGCATTGAATTTAAAAATCAACTTTCAATAACCCTGGACATCCATCTGCAGGGCACTGAAATCTTGAATCCGGACATAAAATTTGTCTTATTTTTAAAAACTGGGAATTTATTCAAAAATTGAGAATCTATGAAATGGCTTTCACAAAGAACGATTGAATCCCCCAATAATAACGGCTTTTAGAAAGAAGTCAAGGGTTCAAAACTCATGAGCGACGCCAAAAATTGAGAATGCCATGGTTTAGCTGGAATTCAACAGAAAATAACCATTGCTAATGTTTGAAGAAAAACGGTAAAATGTGAGATGCAGCGACTTACAAGGTATAAGTAATCGTCTGATAAAATTTGGCAGTTGGAAGAAATAAAATCACGATAAAACAAAAGCCCGAATTGTGCAAACAGTCTTGATTGCGATCCTCTGAGAGTTAAATTCAGAAGATTTTGTTCGATACTGAGGAGATAGTTGTGCTGTACACCTGCTAGTGGACGAAGGCAGTATAAAGAAATATATCATTAAAAGCCCCACTTCTTCTGCACCTCTTAAGGCTTTGGTTTGTTTCCATGGCCAGCAAAATCACAACGAAATTGAAGTTATTCTAAAACCAGAATGCCGTTAAATAATGTCTAGAGTTTCCATTTCCTTCCTTCGTAACGAAGCACCGCAAGTGTTGGAAATGTCAAGCAATACCGAGTGTAACAGCGCACAATGCAGACGAGGATTCTCTAGCTCTCCGCCCATAACAGAAATGCCCACCATTCCGCTCGTAAATGAAGACCATGATGCTCGTAACGGAAGGATCTTGTCTGTAACTGAAGGATGAAGACCATGACGAATATCCGGAACTGTAACTGAAGGATGAAGACCATGACGAATATCCAGAAACTGCGTACAGGAAGAGCTATGCCGGCTGAATGTGGACGCCAGGTGTCAGTGTCAGAAACAAAAAGACGATGAAAGTCTCTTTCAAAAGAAGGCCTATCGGCTTAATTAATCATCCGGCCTTTTATAACAAACACTCATCATAGGTGGTTGTACGGTCGGGTGCAGAGGGAAGAGGGGACTGAATTTCACAAGTTTAAAAAAGCTTTGGATTACATACGAATCCCTAGAGAAAAGGCAAGCGACTTGTGGACGGCTAACGAAGTTGCGTTTAAAAGGGCAGGGGGTAAAATGGAACAAGGCTTTAAAAAAGGCGAGGAGGATTGTGCAGAGTTGATCAAATTAATAAAACAGCAAAACTCTGCATCATTGAACAGGCCAAAGAATGAAGATGATTATTTCAACAAAATGTCTTGGAAGAGGAAAGGAGCCTCCTTAGTGTATTGTATGGTCCACGTCTACGAGGACGCCAGTCATTTTGATGCGATCAATGGTGCTACCAGAGATAATATTATTAATAGTGATATCCAAAAGTATGTCGTTTCGGCCTATAAAATAGTGAGTGTTATTAATGATGCTATGGAAGCCTGCTCCGACGCATGGGATTTGTTCCACTTTGTTGACAGTTCCGACAATGGTAGAGCAGACAATGGAAGAGCAGACATAGAGTTCGACAATGTGAGAAACATGTGGCAGAAACATTTCAGCAACCTGGTGAATCTCAAAAGGGCCGTAGAAACACTTCCTTCGCAACGCACATAGGAGGAATGGCGAGGCGCATTGGAGAATTGGCGCGGATCCAAGGACTGGGTGAGGTTGACTCTGGATTGTAACCGGTACTGGAAATTGTACATGAAATCTCAGAGCAGCCTTACTCATTTATTTGGGAATTTAAGTATTGCCCTGTTGTTCTTTATATTTTTCTTGATGTATTAATTCTTTGCCTTACATTTTTACCAGTTGTAACTAGATTTGGCTATACGCTTGTTCTTCATATTATTTATATATATATGTTTTTAGTTTATTTCCCTGTGTAGTGTTATCTTCTAAGGAATCTCAATATAGGTAGGTAGGAGGGATGTAACCATATAAATGATCATAACGGTATTAAATGTAAGTGTGTTTCTCTAGCATTTTCGAACTCAATTGGAATTGAACTATGGTTTGCTTTTTTTCTGGTAATAAATAGATTTATTACTTTACAGTATTATTTTATTTACCGATTTATGGAATTATTAGGTAGTATCTTATTCTTGTAAATATTTTTTTGGGTAAATAGATTTATTACTTTACCTTATTATTTTATTTAACTATTTATAGAATTATTAGGTAGTATTTTATTCTTGTAAATAAATTTATTATTGAAATTTATCCTCACGGTATTATTCTATTTTAACCACCAAAGTTCTAATCTTATTTAATTAGCAGCAATTGTTTTTATTTAATTAGCATCAAAGGTGCAAATATACACCAAAAATTAAACATGCCTACTGCAGATGTTTTATACTCCTTTAGTCACGACTTACCACAAACCGAGAACGAAATGTTTACTTTTGACTTTGGTTAGGATGATTGTGGTTAGGGGTTATCGTATTAAGGTTTGAATGGTGGAAACGACCAGGCGGTACCTCTTGCCAGCTATCCCATGTCAAGAATCTTCTAAATCTTCAGGGGCTAACACCTAACTCTTTGAAGACCGTTGATCTCACAGTCCAACGGTGATAAGGGTTCAGTGGTGGGTTTGGGAAGCCACCGAGTTTTGTCTCGCCCCCTCCATTCATTTGGGTTTCCGCCGTTGGGAGGTGTTTTCTCTGCCAAACCCTAGCCACAACAAGTTTACCATCGCCATTACAGAGGTATGCTATGCTTTCCAATCGATGCTCTCTATTGACTGCTCGTTCGCAAACTTATTGCTTGTTTTTCTTCACTTTGGCCGGGATAGGCAAGCCACATCTTGGTGCCTGCAACAAGGTAATGGATTTGCGTTTCTCACCAGGCTTGAAGACAAGGTTATAAAGATTGTTTATATATGTGTTTGTTTATTTTTCTATTTATCTCCAATTTGTCAAACGCAGCAACCCTGCTTTAACTCAGTTGCATGTATGGGTCATGAACATTTCATTATTTTCTCAAGGTAAGAGGCCGAGATTTTTCTATATGTATATTTTTCTGAAATGTTTTCTGCACATGAACATTTTTTACTCCTCCATTACTGTGATTGGCTCTCCCTTTTTTGTGCTGGGTTGGTGACAAGAGTTTGGCTCCAGTTCCTGGGATCTACCCAATTCTGTTCAGAATCACTGACTTCCTTCATGGCATGGCCACCTTATCCAAAACCTTAAGGTGCTTATCACGAAATCTCTCGTGAGGGTTTACATGATACCTTTAGGTGCTTATCACGAAATCTCTCGTTGAGGGTTTACATAATTTAAGAGATAGATTTGTTGTAAGAAATTTTATGATTGTATAATATGTCGATTTGAGGAGGGTATCTAGAAGATTGTTTCTTTTCAAAACCATTATTGATAGAGCCTTAACTATAGATACTGTTTAGACTTAGATATCAATGTGATTGTTCTGTTTCAGCAGTTCAAACTTTATAGATAATGACTTTGTTTTTTGTTGATAGTTACACTTGTCTTAATCACGAGTTCTTGGAATCCCCATTAGATGCTGAGATTAAAGTTTGCTTTCACGAATATTGTTCATATTATAAATACCATGTTTTCAGTTAATTTCTCAGTTTGCATATAAGTGGGACTTCTACGTCCTGAAAAGCTTTTCTTCTGTTATGCAATGTGTATTTTTCTTTGCTTAAATAATAAGGTTTATTTCTTATTCAGATTGACAGTGGAAATTCATATAACTAGATTATTGTTTTCCTATAGTTAAGGTTTAAGGTTTATTTCTTATTCAGATTGACAGTGGAAATTCATATAACTAGATTATTGTTTTCCTATAGTTAAGGTTTATTTCTTATTCAGATTGACAGTGGAAATTCATATAACTAGATTATTGTTTTCCTATAGTTTATTTCGAAAAAGTACATAGGTATAGATCTTACATTATTTCCCCAAATCACTATTCAGTGTGCAATTTATCATAACAATAGTAGCTTCCAAGTCCGACTGCAGTGATTTTCTACCTTGACCCACCTACTCGAAGAGTATATTGGTTATCATCTAGGGACAAATCCTTAGCCTTAGGGTGTAGGTTTCATAGCTTTGCTAGCTTACCTATATCCAAGCACCATTACACCAAAAGTTTTGTTAAAGATATCGATACCGTTTAAGTTCTAACTTTGTTAAAGATATTGATACCGTTTAAGTTCCAACTTTTCCTAACAGGTTTTTGCTTTATCTTTGCACATTCTTGTTTCACTTCTAATTACCCATATATTTCATGTTAAAGTTGGTTTTTGATTTACCTTGCGTGATTCCTAGCAATACCTGGGTTCCTCGTTGGGGGTTTGCACCACTTCGAAACAAATAGGCTTTTATTCAATATTCGTCCAATAAGGCCATCATCAACATTTTCGTGACTCTATTTGATATTTTGTGTCTATATGTTACGAGAAATGGGAAACAAGAAATGGGAAACAAAATGAGAAACGACAACGATACGAGAAATGGAGTTTTGGAGGTTTCGTACTCAAGAAACCAACAAGGAATGGAGGAATGGAGTTTTTGAGGTTTCGCACTCAAGAAACGAGGAGAGAGAAAATGAAAATAAAAATGAAATGGAGGTTTCGTACTCAAGAAAATGAAATGGAGGTTTCGTACTCAAGAAACCAATGAGGAATGGAGTTTTTGAGGTTTCGCACTCAAGAAACGAGGAGAGAGAAAATGAAAATAAAAATGAAAAACGAGGAATGGAGTTTTTGAGGTTTGGCACTCAAGAAACGAGGAGAGAGAAAATGAAAATAAAAATGAAAAATAAAGATTTGGTTTCAATTTTCAATATAGTTTTAACTAATTTTCCAGCGCAAATTTTATCAAAAAACTAAATAATTTGAATACCAAACTCATGCTTAGCAAATTGATTATTAAATATATGCATTCTTATGCCTCTAGTCAATTAAGTGTATACATTCTTATGCATTTTGTCAATTAAGTGTATACATTCTTATGCATTTTGCGCCTTCCGCTAATTATTTTTTCCTTAAAAAAATCCACAAATATATATATATATACATACAATAAATAGAATTCACAAGTAAATGTGACCTTCTTGAGCCACATATAAAATAGTGTTATGAATTATTTTAACAATATACATGTTAAAGGAAAACAAATCAACTAAAAAAGGGACAACAGTACAAAAATGATCAACTTTTTGTATACTTTGCATAAGCCTCTAGATTATTGAGTGAATACATGCATGAAATCTACAATAATGAGTGAAAATACAGGGCTGAAATCTATGAAAATACAGGGCTGAGAACGACCTGCAAAAGAGCGAACTACGACCTATAAAAGATTTCCTATAAAATATATGCACTCGTTAACTAAAACGACCATAGAAAATGGTGTTTCCGTCTGGTCTCCCTTTTTAACACATTTTTTACAGGGAACGGTGGCAACCGTTCCATTTTTTATAACATAGTTCTGTGTTATTCAAAACATGACATTTAAAGTCAGTTTTTTAAGGGTTTTTTAAATTACGCCTTAAATTTATTTCGTAGCTTATTTGGATTCTTGCCCTTGGTGGCATCCATAGTTGTTTTTGTTGGGTATTAAGTTTTCCAAGTCCTGCAGCTAGATTTCCTAGCCTACCCAAGCTATTCTTGCCCTTGGTGGAATCCATAGTTGTTTTTGTTGGGTATTAAGTTTTCCAAGTCCTGCAGCGAGATTTCCTAGCCTACCCAAGCTATGCTTCTTTGTTCCAAATTATTTAAAATCTATATATATATATATATAATCCTTTGGAAAACACTCAGATCCTTATTATCCTTTGAAGTGTCTTGCAACTTGAATTGTTGCACTTTTTTATCAAAATTCAAATGTCTAAACATTACTACCATTTGTATGAATTTTCTTCTAGCTTCCTAAGTGGTTAGCCCAATAGGGATCTTCTTGTTTCATCTGCTCTATCACGAATTTTTATTTAATAATTTTCTAAAATAAGAATTTTTCACAAGTTCCTTTACAATCCTATTACTCCTTATCAAGTAACTCTATAGATAAGCGGAAGTAACTCTATAGATAAGCGGAAAGTATTATGACTTGTGCAAAAGACAAATTATTTTCAACATTATGGCAAATAAGAACTAATGGTCCATGCTGATGAGTACGAGTTGTAAGATGGTCCACTGATGTGACAATTATGCCACAAGCATATAAAGAGTGGTCATTTGTGGGTAAATGGTTTTATGATCATTGTAATACTTTTTAGCTAGCTATGTTGTATTTTAATTGATATTCCATTGGTTTTGTGACAATGGTTAAGGGATGGACTCCCTTATAAGCCATTCAGTGAGGGGTGATCACTCTCACTAACATTTAATATAAAATTAAACATTTGTTGGTTTTCACCGTACGAGGTTTCCAGGGTATATCAGTGTTGAATGATGTGATTGCTTATCATGTGAGTTTGATGGTGTTGATTCTTTATTTGATATGATATTCACACTGTTAAGTATGTGATTAATTAATTTGGTTAAGGGAATCATGAAATGGTTGCAAGGTTCATCAAACAATTTATGTTAATATACTACAACAGTGATTGTTAATGGTTATGTTAATATGCTACAACAATGGTTGTTAATAGTTATGCAACTTAATGTCTTTTATTGAAAGTTAATGGTTATGTTAATATGCTACAACAATGGTTGTTAATAGTTATGCAACTTACTGTCTTTTATTGAAAGTTACTTTATGTACTAGTGAACATTCTATCTAATGGTTAATGAAAAATGTGGAATAGTGATTTGGATAATTACATATGAGTAATTTGTGTAAAAAAAATCTAACTCCTCACATTTTCATGTGAAGTTACCGAAAAATGTTAAGCCAAACCAACCTTCCTCTATCACCTAATCATTTCAAAATAGGTAAATATTATAGTTAACCATGTGATTTTGTGAACTCATCACATTTACAACGATGAATATTGACACATTCAAAAGCACAGTTGGTGGGAGGGGATCTCAGAGTTGTGGAATATGAAGCCACTAACGTGACGTATGGTGATATGAAGTTGGGGACATCACTTGAATGATATATGCTACTTATTTAATACATGATATTTCTCACTAATGCTACTTATTATTGAAATTCTTAACTAATGTTATCAAAAGTATTTAAAATAATAAATAAATGTATTCTATATTTATGAATTTTCAACTTTAAAAATATTATATTCAAAATTATTATTAAAATTAACATTTGTATTTCTAATAATAGAAAATATTGTAAAATAATATTATTTAAAAATCATTATAATATATTAATGATAAGTTATACTATTTTACTATGCTTTTAAGAAAAAGTCTTATAAAAGATTTTTAAAAGACTCGAATTTAAATTGTTTATATGTGAATAAAAAACTTAGTTTAAATTGTTTATTTAAAAAATTAGAATGCCCAGGGAGTTTTAAGGTGCCGAATCTATTTTGCAATTAAAAATGTATTTTAAACAACAAGAAATCGCATTTTTCTTGAAATTGTTTACAGAATGTCTACTTCATCTATAATTAAACTACACCTAGAAAATATAATGGAAACCCTCTAAAATATATAATAATAAATATTAGTTATATATTATTAATAATGTTTAATTAACATCTATCTAATATCAAACTCAGAAAAAAAATACATAATATAAATAAAGTATTGTATATAAAATTTATATGATTTTGAATAATATAATATATATATATGAATTATGAAGGTAAAACTAGTCTTCTACATAAAATAACGTGAACTCTAATGATATATTTTTTGTGACTTGTTTACATATCAAAACAATATTTTTTTTCGAAAAAAAAATTGTAATTTCATTAAGATAAACAAATTTATATATTGCTTGCATTGCACACTGAGAGATGTTTACATGTTCATGGTTTTGTAAAGATATGTTATTAAAAAATAAGTCTTATTCATGTTGCATATATACAATAAGAGTTTTATTTCAAAGAGTGTATTAGAATATCCTACTTGTGAAATGTCATCCAAAAACCAGTCCTGTATAAAATATAATAGACATGTAATATTGTTCGAGCCAAAATATATGAAAATCATAAAGCTAGTTTTAAATAAGAAAATTGTTTATCTGCTATACCATCAATGAAAGGATGGTGGAAGTATTCAATTGCGACCCTGTTTATCTGCTCATTGATCTTCCAACTACCCAAAACCTACGTAGTACCCTCCTTAGAGAGTTGGTCTCATTTGTGGTTCCTTTCCCTTTAGACGTGTTTGCAAGAAATCATCTAAATGATGTTTAAGATGGCAATCCTCCTTAAGAATGAGACATAAAGTGTGAATATGACAGTGTTGCACCTCTTTGAGAAAATTAATAACAATCATTGAATCACCAAATATTTGAATAGAAAGGATCCTTTTTTCAATGGAAAACTAGAGGAAAATCTTTAGACTTAGCAACTCTGCATAATTGTTAGATCCTCTTCCAATACCACTCTAGGGCTTGAAAGAATGGTTCTCATGCATGTATAATATTGCACCTCCCCATAGGAACCATTTGCAGAGGCAGCACCATCAAAATATACCCAGGGGAGAGAGCTATCATACTGCTCGATCATAACATTATGTGGGGGTGGGAGGGGATGTTTATTTCACGATGAGAATATTGAAGTCAACAAAAAATTTTGCTACTACCAAATTAGGGCTGGAGCATTTGTCCTTGAAGATAGCTTGGTTACGCATGTTCCATAGGCCATAACACACCAAGGGAGGTAGATTTCTATATTTATTTGGGCTGATTTTTTCCCACCATTCCTTCAAAGCATCCCTAAAAGATGCTCCAACCCATATCAATACACTACCGAATTTATCCCTAATATGGCTCGAGACACCCTTAGAGAAAGGGAATTATAGGAAGAGATGATTTATGGCTCATGTTGTGTTTTTTCATAGGGAAAACCATCTGAGGTAGTGTATATTTTGATGTTGAAGAAGGTCCCAGATGGGAATTTTACTTTCCATTATGCACCATATAAAAATATGAGTTTTGAGGAGACTCTTTAGCTTCCAACTTTTCCTCCACCATCAAAGCTCCACCAGGGGTTGTACGTAACTTGAGATATGAGCATAGCCTTCTTTTGGCCCATATATTCCCCATGGAGAGTGAATCCATTTGATTGTATCTTGGTCCTCATCTTTGATTCTAACATGGGTTGAAAGTGCAGTAGTGAAGTTACTACACAAAATTCGGAATTCAAGGGGGATGTTGAGAGCTTGAGCTCAAACCTAACCTTGAGACCAAATCTAATATTTGTGATGATTAGCCACCTGATCAAGGGTAAAATATCCTCTATTATTAAGGAAATGTACCATATTATCTGGGAGGTGAAATCCCTCCCTACACCCAACCCAAGGGTCTTTGCCAAACTTAACTTTGTGACCATTGCCTACCTTCCACATGAGCCCATTTTCAATTAAAGGGAAGGAGGAGAGAACATATTTCCAAATGATTGACATTTTAAAACTTTTCTTGTCTGGTGATCTGATCCAATAATATAAATATTGAGGGAAGATGCATTTTTGAAAATCCACCATAGACCACAATATGTTAGTAGTGAGGATCCTCCAACCAACCTTTGCTACAAGGGATTTTGTGAAAGAGGGGAAGCTCTCTAGCCCCCAACCACCCCATAGTTTGGGCAAGGATATTTTGTCTTATTTGACACATGCAAATTCCCTACCCTCTAAAATTCCCAACCACAGAAAAAGATTGCATAACTTGTGAATCATTTTGAGGAACCCCACAAGGATCCAGGCCAAGGACATCTAGAAAATTGAGATGGCTTCAAATACATATTTGATAAGTACCAGTATTCTTGCCCTAGAAATCCAATGGAAGGCACTTATCCTTTTCTCAATTATGGCAATAAGCCACTACTAATCTGCTTGCTTGTAATCCTTTGGGCTTTAAACAAAATCCAAGATACTTAAGTCCAGATTCTAAATTGAGAAGATGGTATGGGAAGAGTAATTGAGCTTGGTTCCTTTCATCCCTAGAAAGACACTAGTAAGAAAGAGATGATTTTAGATCATTTATTATCATACCATTGACTTACTCGAACAAAGATAGGATATTCTTAATTGTTGATGTATCCCTCATAGAATCGTAATTTGTTGAACAATAACACATTATCCACAAACAATAAATGTGTCATGGTTAAATTCTCAGCAACCTAGATACCCTAAATGCCTCCACTCCTCTTGGCCTCCTTGAGAAACCTGCTGAGACCTTCCACCACTAGTAATAAGAGAGCAGGTGAGAGGGGGCATCCTTATCTTAGTCCCCTTTATGCATGGAAGAAATGGGAGGCCACACCATTTATAAATATTTCAAAATAAGCATAGGTGATACAACTCATAAGCCAATTGATGAAGGGAATTCCAAATCCCAAGTGGGTGAGTAGCAGCCCGATGTAGCACTAGCTTGCATGCTTAAAAGCCTTGGATAGATCAATTCTGATGATCATACCCTTCTTCTTAAAAATTTTTAGACTATGCATGATTTTGTGTGTGACTCTTATGGGCTCATGGATTTGTTTGTCATCAATAAAGGAAAATTGTTTGCTCGAGATGTGTCTAGAAATAATTGGTTTCAAGTGATTTACAATGATTTTGGTTTGTAAATATAGTTACAAAGCGAAATAGGTCTGAATTCATCAAAATATTGAGGGTCATAAGTTTTGGGAATGAGGGAAATGAAGGTGGATTTGAAAGAGGGGTGGTGACTAGCAGATAAAGATTCTTCAACAATCCCCAAAAGGTCATATTTTAGCTCATTCATAGAATATCATGAAGAATTATATCGAGAAAATATTAGGTCTATGGAATTTTTTCTTCTGAAATTGATGTAGGAGACCTTAAACCTCATATTATGTTATAGGATCCATGAGATCCCTATTGTCCTCAGGGTCAACAAACTAGGGGAACGCAAGTGCAACTCTAGTGATCTCGACAATAGACAAGTTTTGTTGGGCCTGAAATATATTTTTGAAATGGTTTACCTAAAGCTTGGTTAAATCAGCAAAAATAGAGACCTTTCCTCCAAAAGGATTATCCAACTCCCAAGTTGTGTTAAGAACTTTGTGTCCCTTGGAAAAAATTTGAAAAAGAATTGTGTTGTCATCTCCACCCTGAAGCCAAGTGGCCCTACTTTTTAGCCTCCATTCTTCTTCTCTTTCACTGAGAATTCACTTTCTCTCCTTAACGAGGGCATAAATCCTAAGTCGAGCATCATCAGTTGCATATCCCCCACTATCTGCATCCTCTAGCCTACAAAGATATCCTTCCACTTATCTAAGAGATTCATCATCCTTAAGATTTTTCTGAGGCCAACGTTGAATTGAGGCCTTCTTTATCTTTTTAATATTGGTAGCAAACTGGGCCACTTTTGAGTCCCACAATATTTAGTCAAAGTGAGATCAGTTATCAAATATTAGTTGCATGTATTATTCATCTTTTAACCATGTAGAGCACAACTTGAAGGGATTTTCGCACTTGTTTTGTGCCCCTAGGACTTCCAAGAATATGGGGTGGTGGTTTGACTCCCCATCAAAGCTACTCCATTGAGAGAACAAAGGAACTTCTCTAGTATTTTTACAAGTAAGAACTGATCGATTTTTTGGGCAACCGAGTGATCACAAGTTCATCGGTTTCTCCCTGTGGGGTGAAAATTTTACAAATCGACATCACAAAGCTTGTTTGTATCCAATAAGTGTTTGAATAAACCAACCAAGCAATCGGGATGTGAGTGAGGGTCCTATATCTCATATGGGCCAAGAGAGAAATTTAGCTCTCCTCCGATAACCAGTTTTTCGTTCTGCATAAAATATTTATTCATTAAGTTGTTCCAGAAAAGGGGCCTTTCTAGACAAGGGTCGTAAATATTGATTATGGTTAGAGTCAGGTTACGGTCAATCGCGGAGATTTCTGCTCCCATCATCAAGTTAGTGCCCCATAATTTAAGAATTTTAAGGTATTCATATTAAAACCCATAGCCAATCCCCTAGAGAAGCCCTTGGCACCTGAGGCAGTGAAATTCCATACAAGGAACATAGATTCGAGTACTTTGGATATCAATTAATTGTTCCCTAGGGTTTATTGTAGAAATATGATATCAGGTTTTGTAGAGTGAATGGGGCTTTTAAGAGCCATTTTTTTGGATAGGTTGGGTACGCCCCTGTAATTGAACGATAGAACCGTCATGGTGCAACATCCTCGACAAGGTATTATTCTCTAAGCACCCATTATATTTGTTCTTGTTTCCCTTCTTCCACCTCCAAATTTTCCATGTGCTTGGATTTAAAAATTGAGGATTTACACTCCTGTGTTTTCTTCTCGACCTTAGGAGGGGAAATATTTCCAATACTATCAAACCCTCAAGAGTGTCCCCCTTCCCACCCCTAGATTGAAGGTTGTAGGGTTTAACTGAGGTCAATGGGATTGATATAAATCCTGAAAAAGAGGAGTTTCCCCGAGAAGAAGGATTGGGAGGTTAGCACACAAGTTTACCATGGGTTGAATTGTGGATCTCAGTTTGAGGGATTGGGTAGGTGGCACTGTCAATTTTTGGTTCATGCAGATAATTGTGATGCATAATTGATTCATTCATTTCAAGAGAGGATAATGAGTTAATAACATTGGAAACCAAAGGAGGAGAAGAAGAAGTACCCAAGAGATAGGTCTTGTTTGCTATCGACGTGCCCTTGAGGTCTTTGGCTCCAGGATTTGGCAACGAACAATCCAACTCCATCAAGTTTGATCCTTCTACCTTTGGACTTGTGGTTTCCTCCTTATCCATCTTCCTAGTAGCAGAAATTTGATAGCCCTTTTCAGACCTCGACATATCCATTCCGTCAATAATATTATGGCCCTACTTTCCCATGAAAGTGGAGGGACATTCTTTGAGTAGGTGCCCAATCTTATGCTACCAGTGGTAATGGAAGGGAAATCCCTCATACTCAATGGTTTGAATGCATTGGAATCCCCTAAAGCTTATGTGTAGATAATCTAGGAAACCCTCCCTAGGGTTCAATTTACCCAAAATATAGGTCACGATTTGTTTGAAGGACATATATGCTTCAAGGTAAGTGACAAGCAAGTGACAAGCTTGTCACTCATTCATTTAAATTTTAGATTTCACAATTGTGGGAGGAGATTGGACAGCCTGACCCATACTCGGACCAGGTCTAGTTTTCCGCATGAGGCATCAAAAAATAGATGCTACTTCTTCAAAATATCAGAGATAAAATTTATGCACCATACCTTATTTAAAACCCTACAAGCATGCATGCTAGAGTGTAATATTGCCATGAATCATCTATGAGTTAGAGTTGTAACATTTGGAGGGGAGTTCACTAGGTCTTTCCAAGCTATGTTATCCCATTCTTGCAAGAACTCTTGGGGGTATTTACGACTTCTCGTATGCCCACCATCATGGTTTTAGATGTTTCCATAACCCTCTCAAGTGGAACCAAATCTCTTACAACCAAGTTGTGGTCTGCCTCCTTTTGTTTGAGGGTCTTTCCCTTTGTCTTTTTGGAAGCTGAATTTTCCCATGAACTCGAACTACTAGACCCACTTAGGGTTTTTATTTCTTTTTCAATCAAAACTCGAGTATTCTCCACTTCTGTAGGCATTTCCTCCACATTAGGGTTTCCATGTATGAGTGGGTTGGGCTGTTGAGATACCTCCTAAGGTAAAATAGGCTTAGGGATGATGCCTCCACTTCCTTGCTCTTGAGATGTCAGTTGTAGATGGGTTGCATGTCACTGCACTTTGGGGGTCATATTCATAATTTTTGCAACCTCCTCTTCGTCTATAGTAGGATAGTTGATAGAGTTACAATGTGCAGTGTGGGATGTGCTCAATGGCTAGGGTATGAGATTCAGATGAGGGCACAAAGGGGATAATAGTTTTTGTCCATGATTTTAAGGGTATTAATGTTTAGCCATACAATCGATCTCAGCTGTGTTTTTTTACTATGACCATTTGAGGTGCCCGAAAGGTGAAACCAAGCTCCAAATCAATCGGGTCTTTAGAATAGTCGACCAAGTCATCCTTCAATCTGACAAGATATTTCACCTTATCGGTCATAACGATGCCTTAGGAACTATCATTTCTCACAAAATTTGCTTC
Organism: Pinus taeda; assembly: GCA_000404065.3. NCBI lineage: Eukaryota > Viridiplantae > Streptophyta > Pinopsida > Pinales > Pinaceae > Pinus > Pinus taeda. The sequence goes on along the minus strand of APFE031212945.1, from coordinate 179,085 downwards.
AGTTACTAACCATAGTGTAAATTTGAAACCCCCAAAGATTTCAACTGTAGAAAACCCGAAAACCATAGAGCTCCCATCGCATCCCCTTTTTCTTCATCTCACATATCAAAATAATGTTATATTAATTTTAAATAATATAATTTTGTTTATTACAATATTAAATTTAGTTTTTTACATATTAAAATAATGTTTGAGTATTTAATTCATTCATAATATAATGCATTTATAAGTCTAAATTAATTGATTTGTGTAAAATTCTAATATGTTAGAGCTTATGGTATTTTGTCTCCTCCTTCTGTAAGTTTGTCAACTCTATTGTTAATACTCTTCATAATTTTTATGTAAATACTTCAATTTTGGAACTTATAAATTTACATTATTTAGTTAATATCCAACATTGTCAAAATATATAAAAATAAAAAATATTAATTTAACTTAATTTAATATAAACATTTTAGATTCGTGAAAATAAAATAAATATAACTCTATGTTAAAATAAATATTCAATCTTATTATTATCTTTTATTAATTTGTGTTTGACCTCGTCAAGTTTCTAGTGGTTTTTTAGCTCCAAGCTTATGGGAACACATGGTATTATCCATGGTATTCATGTGGAATATAGCCTATTTAAAGTGGGGAATCAAATCTATTGAAACATAAATATCTTAAGATGCAAAAATATTTGATCTATCTTGACCCCTTTGGTAGATTCATAGTTAAAATAGATCATTCAAAGTTAAAATAGATCTAGGCCAACTATGATTTAAGAAAATATATGGTGCAAGCCCCAGAAGTGATGATTGACACTATATCATTTATTTCACTAGTTTCAATCCCACTTCTTCACCCCTGTGAGCATCACCTGATGCAATGAGTTTTAAGTGGACTATTAAAAAATCATGATAAATTATTCAGTTACGACTGTCTCTCATGGAAATGGTCATAGATGAATGACTTACTTAACGTAGTTGAATCCCCAAAAATGATATCTAATATAATGCACTACGGAAACCCGCATTAGTTAATTCAAAAGAGTGAAGGGAACTCTAGTTGAATGGTTCATGAGGCACAATACTTGCTAAAGTTTTGCAAATGGGGTAGCATGCTAAGTGGGTTTAATTATGGGGAAAACTCCACAATTAGGCGCACTTGAGCTAGAGGCAATCTGGGATGGGTGACCTCCCGGGAAGTTTTGGTTACTAGGTGCAAGCCCCTGAAGTGATGATTGACACAATGTGATTTATTTCACTAGTTACAATCCCACTTCTTCACCCCTGTAAGCATCACCTGATGCAATGAGTGCTAAGTGGACTATTCAAAAATCATGAAAAATTAGTTAGTTATGACTAGCTCTCATGGAAATGGTCATAGATGAATGACTTACTTAACACAGTTGAATCCCAAAAATGATATCTAATATAATGCACTATGAAAATCCCCAATAGTTAATTCAAAAGAGTGAAGGGAACTCTACTTGAATGGTTCATGAGGCACAATACTTGCTATGGTTTTGCAAATGGGGTAGCAAGCTAAATGGGTTTGATTGTGGGGAAAGCTCCAGAGTTAAGCGCACTTGAGCCAGAGGCGGTTTTGGGATGGGCGACCTCCTAGGAAGTCCTGGTTACCGGGTGTAAGCCCCAGAAGTGATGATTGACACTATGTAATTTATTTCACTAGTTTTAATCCCACTTCTTCACCCCTGTGAGCATAACTCGATTCAATGAGTGCTAACCGGACTATCCAAAAATCATGAGAAATTAGTCAGTTACGACTACCTCTCATGGAAATGGTCATAGATGAATGACTTACTTAACGCAGTTAAATCCCAAAAAATGATATATAATATAATGCATTGCGGAAACCCCCAACACTTAATTCAAAAGAGTGAAGGGACCTTTACTTGAAAGGTTCATGAGGCACAATACTCGCTAAGGTTTTGCAAATGCGGTAGCAAGCTAAGTGGGTTTGACTGTGGGGAAAGCTCCATAGTTAAGTGTGCTTGAGCCAGAGACTATCTAGGATGGGTGACCTCCCAGGAAGTCCTGGTTGACGGGTGCAAGCCCTGGAAGTGATGATTGACACTATGTGATTTATTTCACTAGTTTCAATCCGACTTCTTCACGCCTGTGAGCATTACCTAATGCAATGAGTGCTAAGTGGACTATTCAAAAACTGGAAGTGATGATTGACACTATGTGATTTATTTCACTAGTGAGTGGTAAGTGGACTATTAAAAAATAATGAGAAATTAGTCAGTTACGACTACCTCTCATGGAAATGGTCATAGATGAATGACTTACTTAAAGCATTTGAATTCCAAAAAATGAAATCTAATATAATGCACTGCAGAAACTCCCAATACTTAATTCAAAAGAGTGAAGGAAACACTACTTGAATGGTTCATGAGGCACAATTCTTGCTAAGGTTTTGCAAATGGGGTAGCAAGCTAAGTGGGTTTGATTGTGGGGAAAACTCCATAGTTAAGCGCACTTGAGCCAGAGGCGACCTGGGATGGGTGACCTCCCGAGAAATCCTAGTTACCGGGTGCAAGCCCCAGAAGTGATGATTGACACTATGTGATTTATTTCACTAGTTTCAATCCCACTTCTTCACACTTGTGAGCATCACCCAATGCAATGATTGTTAAATGGACTATTCAAAAATCATGAGAAATTAGTTAGTTATGACTACCTCTCATGGAAATGGTCATACCCGATGCAATGATTGCTAAATGGACTATTCAAAAACCATGAGAAATTAGTCAGTTATGACTACCTCTCATGGAAATGGTCATAGATGAATGACTTACTTAACACAATTGAATCCCAAAAAAATGATATCTAATATATATTAAATTAAAAAATATATATCTCTAAGTATTTGATAAATTTAATTTAAAGTTCATGTTTTTAAATTAAATTTAAAAACAGTAAATTAAACTTTTTAAATTAAACTAAACCCTCATAGTTTAAGTATAGGTTTTGTTTTCATGGAATTATTTATCTCCTCTGAATCATGTGCTTTAGGTTCATTGATATATAATGGTTTCTTTAGTGTTTTTTTGTAAGCTTGGTGGGATTATATCTTTATGTATCTAATATAACCTCGATCAAAAATTGATCCAATGACTTCACATCAAGGAATGCCTTAACACAACAATTGATCAAAACCCCAGGATGGTTCTTTAGTGTTTTTAATTTGCAAGCTATTTATAAATTTTAATATAAAAATCTATATAAAATATTAAAATAGTATTTAACAAATAAATAATTTATATTTTATAAAAAATAAAAATATAGTAAATATAATATTTATTAAAATTTATTATTATTTTTATCTCAATTTAAATTTATTTAAATGACTAAAATATTAAATTTCAATTAATTTTAAGTCATAGAGAAATATAATTTAAATAAATTTAATTTCTCGACACAACATTTAATAAATTTCAATATATATATAGATATATAATGTTAAATTTTCAAAATTTAATAAGAATGCCATCATTACTGAGAATGTGGAGGAAATTTTAAAGAATTAGATAAGAGATTCCCACACGGTAGCCAACCCACACAGGAGATCACACGTGAAGGGTATGTTCAAGACAATTGTTTCTAGATTATTCTAAGATGGATATGTTTATTATGGTATTTATAACTACAATTTTGGTTTTAAAAAGAATTGGTATTCTTTTTAACGGTGGATTTCATAAAAGTACATATAAAATTCTCGGTGGAGATTTTTAAATGTGTTTTTTATTTTCAATTTTTTCTTATAGAATTAGAATTTTTTATGGGCTTTCTCTCGACTGGGGAATTTTATCTTGGTCTCTTTTGCGTGGCTAGCATACAAGGTCTTTCGAGAATTTTTATCTTGGTCCCTTTTGTGTGGATAACATACAAGGTCTTGTTGTTTTAGCCTTGTTTTTCTAATTTCATTAGATTGTTATGCTCATTGTTGAATGGCTCATGCATTTAGACGGATTTTTAAATTTGATGTTTGAGATTCTCTATAGTAGGATAGTGCATCTTCATGTTATTGTTATAGAGTATCTATTTCTATTGTGGTTATGAATTTTAGGAATTTATGGTACCATTACTTGTGTTGTTTCTCACTATTTTCTATTATTCTTTGTGGATGTCTCAGTCGACTCTTTTATTCTCCTCCCATGGTACTTCATAGTTAGCAAAGTCATGCTCTTATGTGCCTTTCTACCATTATATCTCTCCTTTCTCTTTCTCAAAACCACATGTTTCACCATGCCTCAAGCTTTGGGATCTACCTTTCCCTCAACGTCCAAAGAAAAACAAGGAGGAGAACATTCAACATCAATGTACTTCCAATTAACCCCTCATGGTATAAGAAGGGAAATTCATGATGCTAAGAGCAAAACTTGAATAAAAAGAAGATTCATTTCATATCTAGAGGGAGCCGAAGAGATACTTGAAACAAAAGGACCAAGAAAACTAGGTACATGTAAATAATCAACATTTACTATCAACTAAAACAATTATGAGGAAGGTACTCATAAATAACTTTATGAGGAAGGTAATAATTAATTTATATATTAATTCTTTTAATAATAATAATATATAAAGTTATAATTTAGTAATTTTTTTGGAATTTTTTAAACTTTAGTAACTTAAGATGCATTATGAAGTGTTTTTAGGTTTATCATTGATGGTGGTTTATAGGTGTTTACCAACTTTAATTTATATAACTGTACTAGTTTAATTAATTTTATGACTATATAAATAGATTTAAAATAATTAAGATTATATATTTGGTAGTAGTGTATACTAGTTTGATTTCCATATAACAAACCAAACTAAAAATAAAACAATATATTTTTTTAAATAAATAGGTACAAATATTAACTAACCAAAGGCAAATAATCAATATTTTAAAATTAAATAGACTTTAGTCATCCAAATTTTTTAAATTAAATTACTTAAAATTTCACATAGAAATATTAAAATCACAAATATAAAATATTAGTTGAGTAACTTAAGTATTCTCCACTTACGCTGAATTCATTATATATTTAAAATAAATTAAAAACAATAAAAAAAATTACAATTACTTCAAAAATTTAACACCAAATTATTTATATATAAAAATAAAATATTTAATTTAAATATTTTTTAAACATATTTATATATATATATAATATATATATATATATACAAAATTACACTTCAAATATAAAAAACTTTATACTAATTTCACAAATTCTTAGTTGTAATTTTTCAAATTTACTTTAACTCGCAAACCATTTATCTCTTTCAATTATGCGCTTTGTCCTCTATAACAGCCTTTGCATTTCTAAATTAATGGGCCATCTCTTTTTCTAATTTAATAACATGACAGTCGCTTTCTAATTTAATAATAACATGACAGTCGCTCGTCCTTATGTAAGAACAGGTCTATCTTGGAAATTTCGTTTCACATTGTTTTCATGGAAGTATTTATCTCCTTTGAATCATGTGCCTTATCTTCATTGATATTCAATGGTTCTTTGGTGTTTTTAATTTGTGAGCGATTTGTAAATTTTAATTTAAGAACTGATATGAAATATTAAAATAATATTTAATAAGTAAATAATTTATGTTTATATTATTTGAACAAATTTGATTTCTCCAAAACATTTACTAAATTTCAATTTAAGATATATATCTTTTAAATTAAATTAATTTTAAAAAAAATTAATAGGTATACCATTATTATGAGAATGTTGAAATTTAAAGAATTAGATAAGAGAGATCCCCATGTGGCAGCCAACCCATACGAGATGACATGTGAAATGTATGTTCAAGGCAATGGTTTCTAGATTGTTATAAGATATGTGGTTAGTCAGCTACATCACCTCATGAAATGAGAGGGCATGCTAACTATTTGATATCCCAACATTCATAGGGAGGATAAGAAAATTAGCTTAATTTAATGGTAGTGCTCACAATATATGGGTATACTTATTATTGTATTTCTAGGTTACAATTTTAGTGCAATTTTGGTTTTAACAAAAAATTGGATTTTAATGGATTTTATAAAAGCGAATGTAAAAAAGTTTTGTAGGAAAAATTTATTAGGGTTTTTTTATATTTTTAAATTTCTTTTATAGAAATAGAATTCTTTATGGGTTTTCTCTTTGGTCCGGAATTTTTATCTTGGTTTCTTTTGTGTGGTTAGCATACAAGGTCTTGTTGATCTAGCATTGTCTCTCTAATTCTACTAGCTTTCTATGCTCATTGTTAAATGGTTCATGCATATAGACAGATTCTTAATCTTATAAGTGTTTGAGATTCTCTCTAGTAGGGTAGTGCATCCTCGTGTTATTGGTATCGAGTATCCATTCCTATTTTAGTTATGGATTCTAGGAATTTATGGTGCTATTACTTGTCTTGTTTCTCACTATTTTCTTTTATCTTTGTGGATGTCTCAGTCAACTCCTTTGTTCTCCTCCCATGGTACTTCCCAATTAGTAGAGTCACCCTCTTATGGGCCTTTATACCACTATATATCTCCTTTCTCCTTCTCAAACCACATGTTTCACCATACCTCGAGCTCTCGAATCTATTGATAGAAGTAGAAGAATAAGCTTATGGCTTCCCTCAATGTCCATAGGAAAACAAGGAGGAGAACATTCAACATCAATGTGCTTCCAATTAACCCCTCATGGGATAGGAAGGGAAATTCATGATGCTAAGAGGGAAGCTTGAATAGAAAGAAGATTCATTTCATATCTAGAGGGAGAGGAGGAGATTGGGGGATGGATCCCCGATACTTGAAACACAAGGACCAAGAAAACTAGGTACATGTGAATAATTGACATACTAGCAACTAAAACAATTATAAGGAAGATAATAATAGAGCACTTTGAGGCTCAATAAGAAATGTCATTATGTATAGAAAAATGTTCTTTTACACTTGAGAAAACTGGATGAAAAGTTCTTTCTGCTTGCAAAAAGCTTGTAGACTTGGAGTCCACCATCTAGGTCAACTCCCCCTCCAATTAAATGATATTGAACTAGTTTACACTATTTTTTAACCACAATAGTCTAACTATTAACACAGTAAAGGAAAAAAAAATCAATTATTTAATAGTTTATTAGACAATTAGTTTATGTTATAAGATTGAGTGTTTATTTTCAAATGGATTTTTTTTTTTTTGTAAAGTTAGGCATTCTTCATTCCAGATGACAGAACAAAATTACAACATACTAGAGCTCAGGTGGCGGGTCTGCCCGCAGAAAACCAGACTGCCACCTTTCGGCCTTAAAACCTGACCAAAATTTAAAAATGTTTTGTTCTTTCTTCCTGTCATAACCATTGTTTTGCCTATTATTGTCTAAGCTAATGACATGAACATAACTCGACACCCAGATACAGTTTAGATTCATCATCATATTAAACAAAAGAAGACACAACTCAGCTAATCCTCGTCCGACAAGTTGACCGGAGCAGGCTTTGAGGCGCTAGCACCAAGCTTCAGAATATTCTACTCTATGGCCCATTTGAGTTCCAGCACCAATTGTTCCATGTTCTTCAGCAGCAGATGGTTTCTGGCTGCCTGGACTTGGACAGCCGCAATCTCTTTCAGGAGAGTATTCTTTATGTTAGGCGATTCTTCCGTCAGTTGGCTTTTGAGATGCTCCTCTGCCTGCTTCCCTCCTCTTCACGGATGGCTTGGTTCACCTCCATAGCCTGAGCAACCACATGTTTCATGATCCAGTAAAATTGGAGCGTTTATTGAACAGTGTGTTCCTGCCTCTTGAGGTGCCTGGGTCCGTGATCACTTCCCAATCCTCGCGGGGGATCTCTTTGTTCGCGTTGATTTCCCGCAGCTCGCGCTCCCACCCATGGATTTGGGAACGGATCTTGGGAGGGATGCCAGTCATGTACCCATCTATTAAGTGGATGATCTTTTCAGAGTCAGGCTTCCTGCCCCTTTTGTTCGGATGGCTACTGGTGTCATCTTCTTGGTTCTTTGCAGAATTGACCTTCCTTGGAGCCATCTTGCCACGGACCTGGGGATTAGAAATTGTGGGAGATTTTCTACTTTTCTTGCTGGAGCCGAGGAGGAGGGCTGGTCGCAAAGTCGAGTCGACGCCTTTCCACTTTTTTTCATCATTCTTACCAAACTGAATGAGCCTTCGATCTGTTTCCTCGGGCATATGGATGTTATCTACCTGTTGTCCTGTCAACCGGGCCTCCACTTGGTCGTTTAATTTGCTGTCTCACATCCCAGCCTCCCTATCTCGGGAAGTGGCGTGACTTGACCTACCTGCTTTATGCTTCATTACTCCAATATCCTCCCAGTTGCTCCTGCCGTAACCTTTCTGTACTCCTGGTGCCACCTGTCGTCCTTCCTCTGTCAATTATCCTGAATTCCAAAGCTGGCTCCAGATCCTTCCTTAATGATGATTCGGTTCGCAAGTCTTCTCCGTCCCCTCAACCAGACCTACCTTGCCCCGTCATCTTCCCGATTTGTTCATTCCTTTTACTTCTGTCTGTTCCCACGGATGTGTTTTCCGTTCCCATCCACTGTGATGTTTCTTTGCCTCCGTTGCGTGCCGCCTGATCCTGACCGTTCGTCTGGGGCATGCCTTTACCACCTTTATCGACGTCAAGCAATTGTTGAAGTCGAGATTTCTCCTCTAGGAGCAGTTGAGGCAGACCTTCGTCGTCAATTTCTTTGCCACGATTCCGACAGCCCCAGTTCGCAAGCCAATCCGCTGGCTTGTTGCCTGAACGTCTGGTGTGAGACAGAATGAGGTAATCTATTCTAGGTAGGAGTTTCCCAATTTCTCCTACGAGCCAAGCTGTTCTCAAGCTTTTACTGATTTTTGCCGCTGGTTGTTGCTGCTGGAGCTTCCTAACCATGTCAATCACCAACTTTGAGTCCCCCTCGATTTGGAATCGCTTGAAATTGACCCGCAGAGCAATTTCCAGGCCCCGTTTCAGGGCGTGCAGCTCGGCTTCATTATTTGAGGCTTCCCCGCAGTCCATCGCAAAAGTTCTCAGGGTGTTACCCCCGGCGTCTCCGAAGACTCCCCCAATGCCAGCCTCTCCTGGGTTGTGTTTTGCAGCGCCATCAAAATTAAGCTTTATGAATCCCTGTGGGGGGTGTCGGTACTGGTTGCTTTCAGCCACTTCTTTGGTCTGTTCTTTTCGTGAAACACCCCCATTTACCATACTCTGGCTGACCTCAAGTCTTTTCAGGATTGCCTCCTCCGTTAGCGATGCCTGCCAATCTTCGTCCTTTCGGCTTTCCGTTAGGATTGTTTCACGTATGTTCCTGATGGTTTGTTCCCAGATTGCTGCGGGGGTTCGGGATTCCGCCTTGAAAATTGCCCCATTCCGTGCTTTCTAGATGTTCCAGAGCAGGAACCCGGCGGAAAGGAGCCAAGCGCGATTGACCGCCGAATTTTGGTAAGGATTTCTCGGCCAGTTTACTATGGTGTTTACGATGTTCTGATGATTTCTGTGATGGCGCTCAAACAATTTGAGATGACTTTCCCACAGGGAATTGCTGACTATGCAGCGGTTCATCAAATGTTCCATGGTTTCCTCTTGGGAGTTGCAGAGAGCACAACGGGATGGGCCTTGGCTTCCCTTCCTCAGAATTTGGTCCTAGGTAAGCGCTCTGCCGTGAAGTATAGTCCAAATGAAAAAAGAAACTTTAGGCCAATGCTTGGTTTTCCAAAGGTTTTTCCATTGTTTGGTTTCCGGCTGTTGATTTTGATTAACTTTGTGGTAGTAGGCTTTTGCTATTGAGAAATTTCCTTGAATTCGTTTACCCCATCTGAGAATGTCAGGCCCTGTTTTCCTTGCTACTTTTCGAGATGCCATCTCTGTATAGTACTCTTGCCATCTGTCGGTTTCTGGTGCCCCTTCCCAATCCTCTTTTTGTTTCCAACTGCGCTAGTATCCTTCCTCGTTTGGCTTCCAGAAATTGCCAACTGTTAATGCCCCATTCTGGGACAAGAAGGTGAGGATGGCATGGAGGTTGCCTTTTTGTATGATTCTTTCGCGTTGCAGCCAAGATTCCTCCCAGAATCTGGCCTTGTCCCTTGCTCGAATTTCCCAAAAACAGTTATCCCTTATCAGGTCTTTGTTGCCCCTTGCCAGGTTCCAGATTACAGATCCTCTGGTCTCCATCATACTTCTCAGTCTTTCTTCGGTTTCCCCTGCCGCATCGTATTTTCTTTCCCATATCACCTTCCACAGGTCAGGGCCACCCTGAATCCACCTCCACCAGAGTTTCGCGCCCATGACTTGGTTGAGGACAAAGGGCTCACGAAGCCCTAAACCACCATCCTTAGAGAGCCGGCTAAGCCACTCCCATGAGATTAGGGCCCACTTTCTAGTTTTGCTGGTCCCCTACGAGAGGAAGTTTTTTAATAGAGCAACCAACTTTTGGCTTGCTGTGTTAGGGATAGCTTGGCACGAGAGCTGGTAGTTAGGGATGGCCTCCAAAACTGCTTTCAAGAGGATTATCCGACTTGGGGCATTCAACGAGCGATGGGTCCAGTTCTCCATTTTATTTCGGATTTTTTTTATTAGAAGTTCCCAGTTGGCTGACCGGAATTGATGCTCATGCAGCATAATACCCAGGTATTTTGATGGGAAGGTTCCCCTGTTAAAGCCTAGAGTGCGCACCAGGAATCTTTGGGCAGCCTACAAGGTATTGAAGAAAGACACTTCCGATTTGTCCTTGTTAATCTCCATTCCAGAGGCTTTCCTGAATTGGGATAAAGTTTTGATAACTCTTTGGGCCTCCTTTAGTGTGGCTTGACCATATAGCATCACATCGTCTACGAATTGCTGGTGCGAGACCGAGATATCATCCCCGCAGATTCGGAGGCCCTTTATCTATCTCTAGAGACTTGAGCCTTTACCAATCTGCCCAGACCTTCTGCTGCTAGGATGAAGAGGAAAGGAGACAGGGGATCTCCCTGCCTTAGCCCGCGGGAGGGAGTGAAGGCTTCAGAGGGGGTGCCATTTAACAAAATTGACATGACTGGAGTGCCAACCATAGACAGGATCTAGTTTATCCATCTTTGGTCAAATCCATAGGCTTTAAGGATGCCTTCCAGATATTTCCGGCTAAGGCGATCAAACGCCTTGGCCAAATCAAGTTTGATAAGCATGTCTGGGGCGCAGGAGCTTTTCAGGGAGTGGATCACTTCTTGGGCCACTATGATGTCATCAGTGATCTGTCGTCCTTTGACAAAGCCAGTTTGCTTCGGGGCAATGAGATCTGACAGGATCGGCTTGAGCCTGTTTACCATGATAGTTGCAAGGATTTTGTAGACAACATTACATAGGGAAATGGGTCTGAAACCCTGCGGTTCATCCAAGCAGCCATTCTTCGGGATTAGAGCCAGGAAGGTGGCGTTCAAGCCCTGGTGCATGCGCTTGGAACACCTGGAATCCTCCACTAGGTCTAGCAGGTCATTCCCCATAAAACACCAAGTCACTTGATAAAATTCAATGGTGAAGTCGTCGGGGCCTTATTTTCGGCATTTTTTTATTGTCTCTTCAAGTTCCTCGGTGATTACCCTGAGAAGGGCCAGATTTTGATCTCTGGAGACTTTCTTATGAATATGGTGGCAAATTTTGTCTATGTACTCTAATCTGTTGACATTTGGTTTAGAGAGGATGCCTTTGAAGTGCTCCACCAGGAGTTGTTCTATTTCATCCTGCTATGTCACTCTGTTTCCCTGATTGTCTTTCAAGGAGAAGATTATGTTGTTTTGGCGATGGTTCAACATAGCTTTATGGAAGAATTTGGAATTTTTGTCTCCCTCTTTTAGCCATTGGACCCGGGATTTCTTCTTCCACTGGATTTCTTCTTGTTTTCGCCTTTACTCCAATTGAGTGATTACTCTGCCTTCCTCCTAAGCTAGTTCTTTATTTCGTCTGTCCGAGATGATTTGCTGCTAGATTCTTTCCAATCTGGACTAGAGTTTGCCTTGCTCCTGCTGAATGTTGCCGAATTCTTCCTTGTTCCACTTCTTGATTTTGTTCTTGATTTCTTTGAGTCTGAGCTGAAAAGAGTGCATTTTACTGCGGCCTTCCTTTCCGCTTTTGCTGTCCTGCCACCAGCTTCTTACTTTGTCTAGGAAATCAGGGGCACGAAGCCAAAAGGACTCAAACCGGAAGGGTCTCTTTTTGTTCTGATCATTTAAGGCTATTTCGAGCTTTATTGGCCAGTGGTCTGACCTTATTGAGGGTAGGATAGAGGCTTCGTAGAAGATATCCAGCCCGATTATGTGCTCTGAGATGAGGAATCTGTCCAGTCTTAAAGCGATCTGTTTGGACCCGCCTCTTCTGTTATTCCAGGTGAATTTCTCGTTTATGGTTGGGATATCAACCACCCTTAGTTCTGTCTGCACGTCTCTGAATCTTTCCATCTCCGGGTCTTCTCTGCTTATTCCACCTCTTTTCTCTTCTCTAGATGTGATTAAGTTAAAGTCGCCTGCCAGGATCCATCTCTGCTCCTGGTGCATATTTCTAATCTTTGTCAGCTAATTGAGAAACAGGTCTCTGTCTGCACGGGTATGGGGCCATAGACAGCCAAGGTTACCACCCATTCACTTTGTCCTATGAGTCTGAATCTCCCTTTGAGGATTCTTGGCATTCCTATCCACCAGTCGGTTAGGACTTCTGCTGGATTCCAGAGAATTGCTATCCCTCCTGCACTCCCTTTGGCATCTATAGTTACTTGTTCATATCTCGGTTTTATTTTATTAAGAATTTCCTCCATTTTCTGGCCTGGGATTTTAGTTTCTTGGAGAAGCATAATCTGTGGTTTGTCTTTTTTTAGTCTTGCTGCCAGATATCTCTGTTTTCCTTTGCTGTTTAAGCCTCTAATATTCCACAATGTCAAAATCATTGGTTAACTTGGGATAGGTTTTGAAATACCGCTGATAGCGGGACCACTCTCCCTGTATTGACTAACATTTCTCCCATGAGTTGGATGGAATCCTTAAGGTTTTTTCTTCCTCTTTTTTTCCCCCTTTACTTTGTCCATTTTGATCTGGTCTTCTTTCCTTTTGAGTCTCTTGGTATTCTTCTGGTGAGGCTTTGCCTTTTTCAAGTTTGGTTTTATATTGCTGGAAGGTTTCCGCATACATCTTCTTTTGTTCTTCCGGAATAAACCTCTCATCCAGGTTCTTCCATTCATTCAGCAGTTTTCTCAATACTTCTTCTTCCTTACTTAGATCTTCCCTACTGGTCTCCTAGTCTGTCTCCATCTGTTCAGTTTGTTCATCTAGTTCCTTATCTTTTTCCGGTGGCTTGCTCGGGGCTTTCCTTTTTGATTGGTTTCTTTCGCAGCTCTCACTGTTGTCCGAGCCTTTATCCTCCTGATTTTCCATGGGTTGGTCTTCCTTGTCATCCTCTACCTGCAATATTGCAAAACTATTTGGTTTCGCTGGGGCTGATTATTTTTCTTTCCTATCTTTCTGGGGGGTTTCCTTGTTGGCTTTCCTTTTTCTTCTTAGCTCTTGGAATTCCTCCTAGTCTAGCTCTTTCTTTTTTTGCAGGGGCCTTCTACTTTCTTCTTCCTCCCTAGTTATCGGACATTCCTTTTCCAGGTGGCCGTGGGTATGGCACCTACGGCACCGAAACGGGATGTGTTCATAATCTATGTTCTGCTGCCAAACATCTTCATGATATTCAAGCTCTATTGTGTTGGGGATGGGGTTTGCTAGGTTCATGTAAACACAGATCCTGGCGTACGAGGTGTATCTACCTTTCTTTGTAGTTTCTACTATTTTCACGAAGCTTCCTATTGAGTTTCCTATCCCCTCCAAGATGTCTGGGTCCCAGAAGTCTATAGGGAGCCTAAATAAGCGAACCCAGACAGGCGCAGCCAGAAATGTTTCTTTGTCAGGGTTGTAGCATTCTTCCCAGAAACGCATGAACAGACCGGCATTATAATAGAAATACGGGCCATTTTCAAATACCTTATCTCTATCTTGTAGGTTAAAGAAGATTAACGTGAAGAAGCCTTTCGCTCCCAACTTGAGGTCGATGTGGCCTTGGGGCTGGCATTTTTGCTGAATCCACTTGGTAAGGTTTCCTTCCGACGGCCAGACTCCTACGAACTTGCAAATAAGGGCGTGATCCCTCATATAGCTTCTGTACTTTTCTAGTTTGTTCGCTGGGATCACAAATCTGGGTTTCTCCGCTGTACATGGAAGGCACTTTCCTCTGCGGCCTGTTTGCCAGGAAGTTCCTAGCACTGGGCCCGTGTTCTTCCGTTCCTCTGTCTCCTGGCTACTCTGTCCGTCTCCTGCCACCGTATCCCGGTAGGAGGGGATCTCTCCTCTCCTAACATCTTCTGTCATATCTTTGTTGCTTTGGCCTCTGTCAGTTCCTGTTGGTCTGGGCTGTTGACGGCCTTCCACTCTTCCTTCGTGTCGCCCCAAGGTTTTCACCTCCTTGCCGCCATTAGGGTTTGAGTTGCAGAGTGCTCATCCTCCATATTTTCAAATAGAATATTAATATTTCAATTTAATTACCAACCATTATTAGGTGGATGGTAGACATTTGACCTTTGCAAAATATTCTAGGATATTCTTAACAGTATACACAAATTAAAGGTTGAAATTTCTCTCCAAAATACTTATGTCATTTATACCCTTTTAATTATTTTGATTAATTCAAAAATGTTTGCATAAACAAGTGTAATATGTAGTACATTAATGTGGGGATGAATCTGGGTGGTTAAGAATCTTGTTGCATGTTTTTTTTAATGTATATATGTTCAATTTATATATTCTTTCTTTTTATAATAATAATAATAATAATAAAGATTATATTTAGTTAATTTTATTGGAATTTTAAAATGTTAGCAATTTGAAATGAATCATCAAGTGTTTTTGATGCTTATCATCTACTGGTGTTCTTTACAAAATAATTATATCGTGCTGAATTAATTTAAATTAATTTTATGATATATAAAATATATTTAAATAATTAAGATTTTATAATTAAATTGATCTCCCATTGACAAACCAACTAACTCAAATAAAACAATATACTTTTTGATATAACAATAAGTAAATACATAAATAAATCATATTTTTAAATTAAAACAATTTTTAGTTATCTAAATTTTTTTAGTTAAATCTACTTAAAATTTACATAAATTAATAGAATCATAAATTGGAGTAATATATTAAGAAATCTAAATATTCCACATACATAAATTCATTATATATTAAAATACATTTAAAACAATAAAAAAAATCACAATTGCTTAAATTTTTATCACAAATTAAAAATATATGTGATATAAAAACATATATAATATCTAATTTAATATATTTTAAACATTATATATATAATTATTATAAAATTTGATTTTAAATAATAAAAACTAATTTCAAAATATAGAAATTCTTAATTGCAATTTTTCAAATTTACTTTAATTCACCTATCATTTTTCTCCTTTCAATTATGGGCCTTGTCTTCTATAACAGCCTTTGCATTTCTAATTTAACGGCCAATCTCTGTTTCTAATTTAATAACTTTCTCGTACTGGTACTTCACATATTTTAAAATCGAACAATTTAATGCATTTAAATGTTCATGCTTCCTCACACGATGGATAGGAACGCTGACAAATCGCTGCGGAATAAAATCATAGAGGAAGTAAATCCGAGTTTTTCAGTTTTTTTTTATAAAAATAACGCAACAGATAGGTAAGTGTTTATAAACAGAACAGAGTGTGCAGAGTGGGGCAAGGCTTTTCCTATGAATCTAACGGCCCGGCAGATAAGCTTTGCCTCGACGATGTCTTCCCATTTTTATTTTTATTTAAATTTTTTTTAGTAATTTCGAGGAAGCCATTCTTAATTAGTAATATTGGCAATTGCATGTGCCTATACAAAAAAGAAATGGGCACTATCTTATCTCTAATATGCATAACTGTATAGTGTAGATATTTAAACCCTTAAATTTGAGATAATTGATTAATCGAGCTTATCATGGCATGTTTTGGGTGACTATTTGACCATGTAGATTTTGCAAAAATTATTTATGTTTTTCAACATAGATATACAATTGTGTCAAACATCTCTTTTAAAGTCACCATATTGGAATGATGTCTTCACATTCCCCTATCCTATTTTTACCTATAATAAGAACTTGATAGATGTTATTTTATTAGCGAGGGAAAATAGAAAATATCTCACTCAAGTGTGTTTTGACAACTTCAAAATATTCTTTCACAACCAATATCAACACCTTGTACTTTTGAAGGACGCTTTTGAATTTACCTTTCCCTTGAACACCCTTCAAGGATGTTATTGAATTTATGTCTTCCTTGAACATCTAGTTGCATGCACATGTTAATCCATTAAGCAACCATGTACAAGGATGCTATCAAGTTTATCTTTCCCTTGAATACCAGTCAAGGATGCTATTGAATTTATCTTTTCCTAGAACATAAAGTTTCATCAAGGTGTTCATCCATTAAGAAACCATATTTTGATATTATTCTTACTAAAAAATAAAGTCATCTCTTGATACATGCCCAATTCTAGCACTCCCTTATTTTCAATTTTTTTTAAGCTATAGGCTCATTTTTGCAAGTGAAAAAATGAAATATATACTTGAAATTTGATAAACTATAATTGTATATGCCCAATTCTAGTGCTCTCTCATTTCCATATTTTTTTAGGCTATAGGCTCATTTTTGCAAGTGAAAAAATGAAATATATACTTGAAATTTGGTAAACTATAATTGTATATATCTAGTGGCATTTTTTTCCAAGGTCACCTTTGAACTTTCTCAAAGGCTACGGTGGAATTCCAAGTTCCTCTTCTAAAATGTTTCATACCTCCTCCTCATTTGTTCAATCATGAAATTTTGGTTAATTATCTAGTTCAAATTTTGCTTTATTATCTACTTCAAATTTTCTAATATTTGGTGGTTTCTAAACATCTAAAGAACTAGCTTCTTCTCAAAGTGTTCTAGAACTATATGCAAAGAATTTCTCTCCTCTCAGTGCTGATGCATTTTGAACATCTGGTTGTTGGTTCCATTAATGGATTGGGTTCGTTTGAGTTTTGATTGTAGGCGTCCTTATTGGTTTTTATGTTGGTCTCGCCTTTGAGGTGGGCCTTTTATATGTTCGTTGATGTCTTATCCTCTCTGGACGTCTCCTCACTGAACTAGATTTTGTCATTGGCTCTCTGGGGTTTGACCATTAGGTTTGTGATGGTCTATCAACTTATCTTTTCTAATGTCATTCTGATCACTTTTGAAATTTTTTTCTCCTAAGCGCTCATATGAGGATTGCAAATGGGATAAAAACAAGACTATGGAACTCCTCTTTAATTTTACTAATGAAAGATATTTATTTTTCCTCTTGAAAAAGAAAACATATTTATTTCCTTCGGGCCTTTAGATTTGCATTTTTGATGATCAAATGTGCCTATCTGTACTTTGTTAGGGTTCCAATGAATGGGTCGATTCATAATTTATTTTGAATGAGTGTCTAACGATTTAATTAACGCATTGCCTCATCCTTGTTCATTTATATGTTATTGCATTCCATACCTTATTGCATCACATTAACCAATGACTTGGTTGGCTTGATTGATTGTATAAGAACCTATCCACAATTATTTCTCTATTTTACATGAAAAACTTGATATCATAAAAATTTTATTCTACATAAATATGTGAATACAAAAATATTCATATATGAATTACACAATCTGATGATGAGCCACACTTATTGGTTTGAAATGCGTCAGCCAAAAAATGATCTCATGTGACTTCTATCAAAAGACTTTATTTAAGATAATAAAAATTGCAACAATTGCGGTACAATGATTAATACGTATGATCCACATTCAAATTGAGAAAAAAAAACCTAAATTATAGGACGGCAAAGACGAGCTTGATGTTGAAGGAAACATAAAATCATTATTATACATTAGGAAAATTATCATATCCAGAAATTATACAATACAGAATGCACAACGAATATGGGGTTTAACCACTCTATGAAGCCTATAAAAGAATATGAAATAGAAGAAAGAACATCTCGCTCTATGAAGCCTATAAAAGAATATGAAATAGAAGAAAGAACATCTCGCTCAACCCATAACTAGCAGCAGTCGTAGCTCGAAATGACATGAATGAATCGCATCATCATACATCTCTAACTAATCCACGATGCTAATTCATTACCAAAATTGTAAAAAATTAAACAAAACATTGCTAAAATAGAAAAGCATATCACAATACATCTCTATCACGATTTGTATGAGAAATAGATTAATCAAAGTAAGTTTTCAGGGTTCGCCCAGCCTACAAGAGCTCAGTCGCGACGTTGTACACAGTTTCTCATATCAAATTAAGTTGAAATAAGAAAAAAATGATTGAAAGGTGATAAAGCTTAATAATACGCGGAGCATTGAAACAATCCACGCATATATAATTATATATAATAAATTATAAATTTATATATATATATAAAAATTATAAATTTTAAAAATATATTAATAATGTTTTTATATATAATAATATATATTTTTAACTTTTATAATAATAGTGTTCCCACCTAGGTGACACATTTTGGTGAACATATTAGTCAATTAATTGATCTAAGGTCCAAACATTGCCTTGTTGCTATTTTTTTTAATTAAACATATTTAATTCCCTTAACCAAAGAAAACCTACGTGTGAAAACTCGTACATTCAATTATGGTTCTCCCCTAGTCAACATACAATTTACCTAAATGTTAGGTAACCACTATATCATCTACTTGGCTCTAGACAAGTGTATCAAAATGATTGTCAATTTATTAACATTACTTACTCATGTGAATAAGAGCGTGTGTAGCCTTGTGTATAGGATAATAGTTTTTAATTTATTAATATTAACACAATACATTAATAAATATGGTTAATAGGTGTATATAAATCATATCCACAATTATATTATTAAGCAGTAGTCTATAACGCGACTTTTTGAAAGTCTTTCCGGCAGATTTTCCCGGTCAAAATCCGGTAGCAATTCATTGGAATCCCAAGTTTAATAGCTAGTTTATGCACAACCAATGGCTCCCAGGGGTTTTTCAGGGCGCTGAATCCAAATATGCAGTTAAAAAACCATTTCAACTGCTAAAAATCGAGATTTAACCTCATTTCTTCCGCCGGATTCCGTCACCGGCATCTCCAAAAAGTCGCATTATAGACAACTCCTATTATTAAATGTTATTGATATATTAAATGTTATTGATATAGGTTAGATGTAAATTGATATGGATTTAATATTGATATTGATGTTGATATTAATAAATATAATATTAATATTGATATTGATATTATTAATGAAATGGATTATTAATATTTTAAAGCCAATGCATTATAAACCCAAAGCGATAATATTAAACACAAAGAATTAATAGAATAAACCCAAGAGATTAATATTATAAACCCTTTAGATTATTATTATAAACGTAAGTGATTATTAATATTATAAATACAAGGGATTTATATTAAACACAAAGATTTACATTGGGACCCAAGGAAGTGGAGTTGCACCGCACCATCCAAAACAATAGCAAGTGATATCCACATTATTTCAATATCTTATTAAATAATAAAATAATTTGTAATATTAATTTTTTATTAAAAACTGGTTTGATTCAAATTTCTCTTATATATGAATTCCTACAAAGAGACTTTGCTTAATTCATTATGGATCAAGAAAGCCTAAATATTTCTTGGTTAACTTAATAATTTTATAGTCTAAATCCATTCATAAAACTTAGAATATTTTATATCAATTTATAAAAATATGGTATTAAAAAATAAAGTTTTGTAAATTTATTTATCTATGTATTATATCTATGAATTAGTAGTTATGTTAAATAATTATTTTAATTTTATGTATAAAATAAGGAATATTCCTAATGTGATTTCAATGGAAAAATTTTTCAAATATTTCAAGATATGAATCTCAAAAAATATTAAATTTAAATTAAAAAAATTATATTTTTATAAACTATAAATAGAAATTTTATATAATGTGACTTTCCACTAATAAGAAAAATAAATGTCCTAAAATTTTCATTTATAGCAATTAAATACCATTCTTAATATAAATTTAATTAAATGTCCTAAAATTTTCATTTATAGCAATTAAATACCATTCTTAATATAAATTTAATTATGAAAAACATGGTATAAAGCAAAAATTTACGTCGAAAGTGGTTATCCCAAAACCAAATTTACTTTGAAATGTGAGTTTCCTATTTTGGAGTTTCACATGATAAACAATAGATTGGTTTGAATGTTGATTTATATGCTTTACAATATAAATCAGTAAAGGAAATACTTATGTAATTTCTACATAATTGTCGAATGTACAACGGTAAAAGAGGAAGCCAATTAAACATAAATCATGAAACTTTATTTGTGCAACAATTGGCTTCATTTGATTACCAATCAAAACTTTGTAGGCCATTGGATATCCAACATATGATTGTCAACCCAAGTGTGAGGTATACCTGATCTTATAGACTGTGGCCATATTACTATTTACACAAAGATGGGGCATCCTCATAATAGGAGCTGAGTACAATAAGCTTATTTGGGAAGGTTTGTGTATGGGTTAAATAAGTCAATTTGGAATTTGGAAAATTTTAGCAATATTGTAAAAAATCCTAATTTATAAAATATCCCTTACTTTGCAACAACCTTATGATCCCTCAATTATACTAGAAGCGAGGAGGTATTGTGTTGGCTAGCTTTTGTTGGTTGGTACCTGTATAATCCCTTTGTTTATTTAATCGGAAATGCATGTGGGACTTCCTATTATATATAATTTGGAATCGGTGGTACCAAGGATACTTGGTTTAATATATTATGGTCTATGGTATGCATTTTATCGTATTCTCTAAAACATCCTAGCCATGTGGCTTTAGATCCTAGCCCTACATCTATGTGGCTTTAGATCATACTCCTACATTTGTGTGGCCTCAGAGCCTAGATGAGAACATCCTAGCCTTACATCTGTGTGGCTTTAGATCCAATGGCGAACATAAACCTAGGGTTAAATCGATAACAGTTTTACAACGAATAATCCCCGAGTAGTTTTCATTCTTACATCATTGTGTGAAGGAGAGTAGATATGCTCCTTTGAATAGTAAACCGATTTTCTATAAAAACATTTCTACAGTAGTGTACCCTAAATTTCTTGTCTGTATGTCATGGGGATTGTTGTCAGTGTTGTCAGAGTAGTACTTTACAGGTAATGTTGTCACACCATCTGGTTACAATATTTTGTGTGTTATTCCTTTTCATTCACTTATGGTTTTTATTCATGTTTTGTTTAGCGATATTACAGGGCCATCAAAGAGTTTAGTTTCCACTTTCCAAGGAGAAATGGGTTGAACTCCTGAGGTTCATCTCCAACCAAAGCTCGTTTCTCCTCTCTAGGTTAACCTACACACTTGGGTCATTTTTCTTTTTTTCTTTTTTTTGAAGTGAGGGCTTACTATTACTTTTCCTTTTATAACTTGTACGCAAAAAAAATCAAATTCATCTCCCTTATTGTTTCTATAGGTAATCTACAGCGCATGGAGGTGAGGATCATCAACTCACTTACAATTTTGATGCATTGGTCCCATTTTTTCCTTTTACAGCAAAACCCTGACAATGAAGCCATTATTACCATTTTATTTCTTATAGATTTTCTCAGTTTTCTTGATTTTGGATTCTCTCCTTGAAAATCCTTCACGAAATTGTTTTCAATTTCTTCTTTTGGTTATTTTCCCCGCAAAGATTCCTTAGAGTCCCAGAAAGCAAGGGTAGTTCTTCCTCTCCAAGTTAACACACTTGGATATCTTTTTCTTTCTTGAAGTCGGTGCTTACTATTAATTTTCCTTTTATAACTTGCACTCTAAAATTTTCATCTCCCTTACTATGTCTATAGGTAATCTACAACGCAAGGAGTTGAGGATCATTGACTCACTTACAAGTGTATTGTGTTAATCCTATTTTTTCCTTTTACAGAAAAACCCTAACAATGAGGTTATTATTACCAAAAACCCTAACAATGAGGTTATTATTACCATTTTATTTCTTATAGGTTTTCTCAACTTTCTTGAGTTTGGGTTCTCTCCTCGAAAATCATTCACGAAATTGTTTCAGTTTCTTCTTTTGGTTTTTTCCCCACAAAGGTTCCTTGGAGTCGCGGAAATAAAGGGTAAGAAGCGATGTCCTCCAATCGCCACGTAAAGTTTCCAGTTTTTATGAGCTTCCAAGTGCATATATTTTACCACTTTCCTTTAATTCTTGAATATGTCTCCCAACTAAGAACGTCATATGATCTTGGGTTCGATTCAGGTTTTATTCACATTATTTCTCTTGTCGAATTTTGTGGAATACAAACCTTGGGGTTGGTTTAGGGTAGTTTACCTTTGAGGCTAGGGTTATGGCCACTCCGACTTTGAATACCCTGGAATTTGTAAATGCTATGAACAACAAAAACAATTCCTAACTCTTTTGTTTGTTTATTCATGTTCGTCTATGGACTAGTGCACCTTTTTAATTTTGGACCCAGGGTGTCACGCCCCAAGCCTACGGTGGTCTTTCAACCGTGCCGGCGAGCTGCGGCACCACCGAACACTTTCTTTTTAACAATACTCGTGCACATGGACTACGCCTAATTTCACTTCCTTATTACTTAGCTTGTGTTTCGCAACCAAGTAAACATGCAATTATCCTTTATACTTAATGAAGCACATACTCATTCATTATCCATCGCAATTATATAACAAGAACATCAACAATTGAAACAAGTATAAAGGGGAGGGGCAACTCCCCGTAATGTGAGTCTGCCCAACAGTTTATTAAGAATATCAGTTTTACAATACAAGTGTGTCTTGGCCAAACCAAGTCTCACACTTAGTCAAATTTACAATCGTGGCATAACGCTGCCTTTACAACAATCTTGTGCACCTCTTGCATGAAGGGCGGTGCTCACCCGAGCCACCTAACACCCTTACCCAAGTCCTACACAAAACCTGCAACCGAAATCCAACCTACGGCACACCTTGCCGACCATCAACCAAGATTTATCTCTGCACCTTCACCAAGTTGTGCCCATGAGATATGCACATCACCAACCTGAACTGCGCACTTCCTTTCTTGTTGTGCGAAGAGCTCAAGTGTTTCTTGTCGAATGTCCCCAAATGAACGCCTAACGCCTCATATATATACGCTTGGTAGTGTGGGTGGTGGCTCTCTAGCCGACCCCCTAATGTGTGGTTATACACCGTTGCATATGGCTTTTGAACGCTCAATTTAAGGTCAGCTCACCCATGTTTGAAGTCGGCCCTTGCCCGTCGTTCAAGCTCCAATCGGTCGTATAAACCTCCGCACATTCTTTCCCAAGTGTCGTAAAGTTCTACGTTTTTGTCGCATGTAACTCGCTATAATGTCGCATGGTCATGCAACGCTGCCTGGCGCCCACCCGCGTGCGGTTATGCACGCCCGCCCGGCGTGCGCGCCCCTGGGTGCCCGGCGCCCGCCCGTCGTCGATCCACAAGGCGTTACATCCTCCTCCACTTGAAGTCGTTGTCGTCCTCGACAACATCCCCAAGCATCAATCCATGGTGTCAACTCCTCCTCACATATGGCAAACATCCTTGCAACATATGTAGGACTCATTTCCACCATGGCTCATCTTAGCAACCAACTGTCACCAAGATAGTCCATACCAATGAATACCTCCATCAGTATGTCGTCTATCGGATGTCCATGATCATCGACCACCTGCCACAATCTCTCCATGCTGCTCTCCACCATGGAAGGCTGATCCTTCCAACATCAAGCTACATGTCCGCTGCAACAATGTGTCAACTCCATCATGTGCATCACTCCACCATGTGCAAAACTGCCCATGATATGTCAACAAGTGTTAAAACACCTCAATCCTGTGCCAACATCTCATCTCAACAATCGAAAGTCCTCTCAATCCATGACAATCAACCATCATGTCACAATCTCCACATGCTGCTCCATCGTGGAAGGCTGGCCCCTCCATTTCAAGCTACATGCTTACTGCAACATAATGTGTCGACCTCATCACGTTTCATTCCCATGTGAACCACTGCCATGATACTCCAACACAATGCTAACATATCTTTGTACACTACTAGTCTCCATGTTTGAACTAGTCGGGTGATCAGTCCAACTGTCACGCTCAAACAATGAGAATGCACATCCTCATGCGACCATCAGTCGTTTCTCAAAACATCCCTGTCACATCTTGAACTCGATCAAGAATCCATCCTCATAAGTAAACCATGCTCAAGTCCATGAAGTAGTCCTCATCTCATCTGCAACATGTCCATGATGTTTGGTACCAATGTGCTAAAGGAAATTAGCCACATCTATCCCAACATCATCCATATGTGTGCCTCCTCAATATGAAGAGAACATCTCATCAAACTCCAACCTTCGGTTTGCCACATCCATGTCCATGAAGCTACCTCCATCACATCTGCAATGTGTCATCCCTCAAGTCTGCCAAGTGCTCTAAGAGAACACCTCTCTTCATCAAGTCAAGTGCCTCAAGAGAAAACCTTTCTCATGTATCCATGTGATGCCCATGATCAAAGATCAATCAACTCCCATGTGTAAAAGTAGTTGAGTCTCAGCTCAACCCATGCCCAAGTGTTGCCACCAAGGCATCATCATCATCGTAACTCCATCACCTCAAAGTGCCTCATATTGATCATCCACATCAAGTCACTCTTTCAAGCCATTCCCATACATGTACTTGAAAGTATGCACCCCATCCTGCATCAAAGTCCCTGACCTCAACTCCTCAATGCATCAGATCCTCTAAGTCCACTGTATATGAAGTCCCCAAAAGTCACAACAACCTCATGTCATCATGAGCTCCATAAGCCATCCCTAACCAACACTCTAGCAAGCATACAAGTCTCCACCCAAAGGTCTCTGCAAGATGCCTCAGCTCTCCATGTAGTAAGAATGCCCCATAGTCTGCTCACAACTCCATCCAAGTCCATGGCTTTGTTGCACAAAAGTGCACAACCTCTCCATTGGCTCATAAGTAATAAGTCTCCATGTCACATTAGTGCTTCTATCTGCACAACATCCATGCCTTGGTACACCTCATTGGATGCCCATAGTGACATCTCTACAAGTGCTCATGCACAATGTCCCTGCATAAGACTGCCATGTTCCATGTCTCCAACCTGATGTCCATGACTA
This sequence comes from Pinus taeda, assembly GCA_000404065.3. Classification (NCBI taxonomy): domain Eukaryota; kingdom Viridiplantae; phylum Streptophyta; class Pinopsida; order Pinales; family Pinaceae; genus Pinus; species Pinus taeda. Next base: position 153,800 of record APFE031212945.1, on the reverse strand, counting down.
AGTTGTCCATGTAGTCCAACCAAGTAGACCCGTCACAACCATCGATCATCCCTATCCAAGATGCAATCTTCGGCCTAGTGAACTTGGTCACCCAACCATATCATCATGTCATGAGTTTCCTCTATCATAGCTCCTCCACCTAAGTGTCCATCAAGACTATCTCTTGGTCTCGGCCATGAGAAGTCCACCCAAACATCATCATTACGAGTCCCTTCCATCATAGCTCCTACACCAAAGGTTCCACCAAGACTTGCTCTTGGTCTCGGCCATGAGAAGTCCACCCAAGAGTGTGCCCTTCAAACTGTCCATGAGTCATGCCGGGCACTTAGCCATGTGGCTAAAGCACGACCCAATCATCCACAACGATCATCAAGTTCCACCCTTGTCACGGGCCTTTGTACCTTCTACCATAAGGTCACAAACAACCCCAACAAGTCCTGCAACAATCAACAATCATTGCTTCTCCATACAAGGTCTCATCATAAACATCCATGGTAAGATGCTCCCCAGCATCGGCAAATTGGCTTTGCCCTTCCCTGCATACGGTCCATCTACCAAATGCTCAAATGAAACACATGCATCAAATGCACTTACATCATCATCATAAGGTTCCTCCATGAGAGTACCCTCATCCACACATGTCTGCAAACTGCACGATCCTGGTCCAACTTGATCAATCTCAAGTTCATCCTCCATCATGATCATGTCTGCAACATCTTCAACTATCACAGCTTCCTCTTCCTTGTTTGCACAATCTGCAACTTCATCTTGCCCCATTGTCCATCCAAGTTGAAGAAGCTTATTTTCAACATTCTTTTCCAAGACTGCAAGCTTCTCTAGAATTTGGGGATTCTCCTCTTTCAATCGCTTCAACCTGTATAAGGTAAGCAAGAGCTTCCCTTCGCATTCTTCCAAACTTGCCATGCCTTGTCCTTCGTCTTCCCCGGTTCGTACTTCGTTCAGAAGCCCAAACCGTGTATACCTGCCCACACGCAGTCCCACCTGTCCACCTGACAAGTGCCCAAATCGTATGATCAGCACGTAGTACCGCTTGCCCAACTCTACGACACCCAGTTCCAACCTTTACCAGCTTCACCAAGCACCCTGCAATCATGAACCGACCCTTGTTCCACTTATGTGAAATTAGCTTCCTTCACCTGCAAGTACCTGCCTCCATTGTCACGAGCAACCTTGCTCAAATATCAACTATCAAGTTATGTAACAGCGCATCAGACCGGCCCAACCGAGCTACTTCAATGCTTCAACACTTCATCAACCCGGTCATCAACCTGCTCTGATACCAACTATCACGCCCCAAGCCTATGGTGGTCTTTCAACTGTGCTGGCGAGGTGCGGCACCACCAAACACTTTCTTTTTAACAATACTCGTGCACATGGACTATGCCTAATTTCACTTCCTTATTACTTAGCTTGTGTTTCACAACCAAGTAAACATGCAATTATCCTTTATACTTAATGAAGCCCATATTCATTCATTATCCATCGCAATTATATAACAAGAACATCAACAATTGCAACAAGTATAAAGGGGAGGGGCAACTCCCCGTAATGTGAGTCTGCCCAACAGTTTATTAAGAATATCAGTTTTACAATACAAGTGTGTCTTGGCCAAACCAAGTCTCACACTTAGTCAAATTTACAACTGTGGCATAGAGCTGCCTTTACAACAATCTTGTGCACCTCTTGCACGAAGGGCGGTGCTCACCCGAGCCACCTAACACCCTTACCCAAGTCCTACACAAAACCTGCAATCGACATCCAACCTACGGCACACCTTGCCGACCATCAACCAAGATTTATCTCTGCGCCTTCACCAAGTTGTGCGCATGAGATATGCGCATCACCAACCTGAACTGCGCACTTCCTTTCTTGTTGTGCGAAGAGCTCAAGTGTTGCTTGTCGAATGTCTCCAAATGAACGCCTAACGCCTCATATATATACGCTTGGTAGCATGGGTGGTGGCTCTCTAGCCGACCCCCTAATGTGTGGTTATACACCCCTGCATATGGCTTCTGAACGCTCAATTTAAGGTCGTCTCACCCATGTTTGAAGTCAGCCCTTGCCCGTCGTTCAAGCTCCAATCGGTCGTATAAACCTCCGCACATTCTTTCCCAAGTGTCGTAAAGTTCTGCGTTTTCGTTACATGTAACTCACCGTAACGTCGCATGGTCGTGCAGCGCTGCCCGGCGCCCACCCGCGTGCGGTCTTGCACGCGTGCCCGAGCGCCCAACGCCCGCCCGTCGCCCGATCCACAAGGCGTTACACAGGGCTTCCTGAGGGTCGATTTTCAAATTTCTTCTTCCCTCAACTTTTCACATATAACGTTATAGTTATGTTTTCAAATATTTATGCAGTTGTATTATCTCTTCGGGAACTACAGTTACGCTTGGACTGAATATATTGTTTAATATTTCTTTTGCTATCTCGTCAACTATTCTAGAGTTGACGTATGTGGTTTTCGTAACAACTTTTCTTTAATTTCTTCTCGCAATTTTTAAATAAATATAGTATCTTGACAATAACTCATTATATTTCCTTTTTTTTGGGGCAGTTTTGGTAAAAAGGAAAAACTCTTAATGGGAAATTTTACATGCTTTAAATTTATGTAATACCTTTTTAACTACTTCCTCTGCAAGGAATAGTATACGATCAACTAGATATGGGATTGTGCTTAGCGATCGGGCTCCTAAGCCTGATAACTTCATAACTAACCCTCTTACGTATAGTGCTGGCAGTCTTTACTAATATTTTTTATTGTGACTATTCACTAGACATAAAGGAGCAAACACAATTGTTAACAACTATAGCGAAGCAGTGTAACAGTATTTCTTTTTTAATTTCTATAAATGAATATTTCAATAGATTCAAATTCCAAATCAGTATTTTAGTAGTGTAACAATACTTTTTATAAATTCAAATTGGTTTGGATGTAAACATGTAGATTGGTTTGGATGTAAAATATAGTGTGTTGTGCTGCAATAAGGACTACCCCGAGCCGATGCCAGTGCACACATGCGAACAATTATAAATATTGGGGAGCCGAACAATTTATAAAGATGGTAAAAAAAACAAATGAAGACCCAACTAAGCAAAAAAAACATTACTTCTTGTTTAAATATTTTAAAGAGGACCATGCTTAAACCAATTGAATTACCTCTACAACCATGTTACAGTTATCAAGACCGATATCCCATATTACAAACCTACCCAGTCGGACGCTTAAATCATTGTAATTCCCTCGAGTGCCACATTACCAATGGAAAGAGGGATGGGCCGACAATTTAAAAATAAGATTGGACTCTTTGCGCTCCCACTAATTGTAGTCATCGATTACCAATTCAGAATAAGAATATTCGTCGAACAATGGATCCTTACCATTGATTAAGGAATAAAAATAAAAAAATTCCACAGCCCCGTATGCACCCTGAGTTGAAATAAGTATGTCTATTGGCACATTAAGCACTCATGGGAATAAGAACCTTCTGCACCAAAAATGAGCACCCAAAAGGAAATGTTTACCATGATATTATGTTTAGCTATATTGGGTTCAATCAACACCAACAGTAAGCTTGGAATTTGGATTCCTCTTTATCCCTCGGGCAAACTTTTTTTTCTTTTCTTTTCTTTTTTTCATTTTTTGGTTTTTCTCCCCATCAAAGATTTTTATATTTAAGATTTTGCTTTCAAGTGTGATGTTTTGATAAAGAATTAACCATTTTATAAATAAAGGTTTAATTAAAAAATTACTCTTCAATAACATAGTTATGTTAAATAATTTCACATATTTATCATAAGGAAAAAAACCAAAGTGACCATAACACGCAAATGATTTATTTAATCTTGAATCTTGGTTTGTAATTGCATGAAACAATTATGAACAAAGTAAAACTATTGAATGTTATCAAGAACTCAAAAGTTTAATTAATATGTTTTATGTTACTATTTGCATAATCTAAAATATATTATTGGATTTAAAGATAAGGTAGATATTTGATAGTATATATGTTAGCATTGTTTTGGATCATGGGATATACACTAACATTAAGAAGATTGAATGCATAGTACCTAAACCTTTAAAAAAATAAAAAACTAAAATTAAGAGAAAATTATCCAATTTAAGAGAAACTTTCCACCTAAAAAATGAATTTATCCACTTAGTATCACATGTACATTCAACATTAATTTTTTTCCCATTACAAAAGGAGTATCACTACTTAAAAACATGTATCTCTCCACTCCCCCTTGTCTTCCATAACGCTAAACAATTATTTTTTTAAACCATTGAGGGTTTTAGGGGTCTGAGATCCAAATTGGCAAGGATATGGCAAAGAGTCATCATGGAAAATTTATTCCTCTTCCACTGCCAATATGATTTGGTCATAGCATAATGGCTAGATTCTCTGCAGATTGGCCTCTTCAAGCACTTCACCAATTTCTACTTTTCTCTACAATATTTAGATATTTCATACAAGAATACGTATTAGAATAGATGGTATAGGATTATTATTAGTGCCCATTGTAGGTGGGAGGTAACAGGTTTTATATGATCCTCAAGTATCCCTACATTTTTGTTGTGGTGGGAGAAATTTGTATTGGTTTGACAATCACCATTAGGCTTTCAGGGCACACATTGCATCACCAAGCTCTTTCCCATGTGATCACACATTGTTGCAGTGCAAGTGAGTGGAAAAATTTTGTACTATAAGATGTGATGCATTCAAAATTGTCCATGAAAAAAATTAAAATAACTCTCCCTTATAAAAACACCTTTGGTGTGATTAAAAAATCTAGTTTTGTTTTGACTACCAATTCTATTTTTATTTCCAAAGTTCTTTTAAAATTAAACATAATTGCATTTGAAAATGAAAAAGGAAAATTGAAACAGAGGATATCTCTTATTTCAAAAAAAATATCATGTTGATTCTCCTTCATATTTGATACCTCTTTCCCTATGTGATATTATCTATAAAATCATTTCCAAAGTTATTGCAAAATGATTAAAACCCATTCGCCTCTTAATTATCTCTCCTAAGCAAATTTGTTATGTGGAAGGTAGACAAATTATGGATAACATAATACTAACCCATGAGCACATTCACTCACTCAATTCCAATAAGTCTCTGAGTATGCTCTTCAAACATGATATGTCAAAATCATTTAAAAAATGAGTTGGCAATTACTTTTTTACATGCTCACTACTTCTGGGTTTGCAGAAAGAAGGATTCATTGGTTCTTTCCCTCATTTCCAAAATAGTCTCCTTCGTCCCAGTTAATGGGTCTCCCTCTCCCACTTTTGTCGCCTCAAAGGTTTTTAGGAAGGGAAACCTTATTTTCCCTTACATATTCCTCCTCATGGCTAAAGGGTTGGGCAGATTTATCAACTCAACTCTATATCTTATTTAGCTAAAAGGTCTTCCTCTTGGTTCCCAATATTTCATCTTCGCATTAGTCGTTTGTGGATGATACTTTTCTTTTTAGCATCCCCACTATCAAAGAAACCACTACCCCTAAAAACATCCTTCAATACTTCTCTAATGCTTTTGGAACCTCCATTAACATAGAAAATCTCAAATATTCTTTTTTAATATACCGTTAATTATTCAAATTCATGTATCTCATTTTCATGGTTTTCAAAGGAGATTTCTTCCATTCAAATACTTGGGAGCCCCTCTAACTAGAAATCCTCTTAAAAAAACGTATGGGAAAATATTATTCTTAAATATGAAGCCAAACTTTTTGGTTGGACTTTTAGATCACTCAATCTAGTTGGTCACTTGATCTTGCTCAAATATTTCCTTATATCTCTCCCTACCTATCTTCTCTTAATGATAACAATCCCCAAATCCTCCTAAACAAGATCAAATATATTTAGTTTATCTTCCTCTAAGGGGGGAACCAAAATAAATAAAAAATGCAATCTAGTTGCATGGGACAAAATCATTCATCCAAAAAAAGGAGGAGTCCTTCGTATCCGCAATGCAGATATACTTAGTAGAGTCTTAAGTGCTAAAACCTAGTGGAGATGGATGAAAAATCTATAGGCTTTATGGAGGAGAATGTGGAAACAAAAGTATGCCCCCAATACCTAATAATATTAGCTCATAATAATGATAGGAAACATCAGGGTTCTCATATCTAGAATGTTTCTTAGAGAAACAAATATTTTATCCAAGTGCATTGTTCCTAGGAAAACAAAAATAAGAACAATCCGTTGTTTTGGTATCACTCGTGGCATTGGTGGAAAAATTGAGTTAAAATGAATAGCTCTGCCCAACTACGAACTCCCTCATTTATGGGGGTCAAATATTAGTAGCACATTACTAGGACACATCCCCGTGCACTTTTGAATGGTACAATTAGAATTCATGCAAGGAATGGATTAAGCCTCCATCCCAAAACAAAAGCACAAATATCAAGTAAGAATTAGTAAACAAAAGAATTGTGGTTCAAGATGGAAACAATATTTTTTGTTAAGGTTATTGTCCTTCACAGAATTTTAAGCTCTCTGAAGCATGTATTCTTCTGATAAGAAAAAATGATGATGATGATCAAGGAAAATGGCCTTAAATGGAATCTCAAACACTATACCAAAATCACTCTTTTTAAATGGATTCTATATCGAAAAAAAAAATTGATATGTGACAAGCTTCAAAGTCGTGGTTTTCAAAGACCCTCAATTTGTCTTCTCATTTTCCCCGATTCAGAAAATTACAATCATATTCTAAACAGTTGTAGCTTCTTAGATTCTATCTGGGACCACCATGTTATGCTCTTTCAACATATTGACAAAATACAAAATAATTTCCTCTCCACTCTATAAAGTTGGCATGACTCCCCTTTCATTAATCACATTGTCAAAAAAGCATGGCAACTCATCCAAGGATTCATCTTATGGGAGATTTAAAATGAGTGTAATAGATTATCATTTAAGAACATCAAGATCTCCACAGGTTTTTTTTTGGCAAGTTGTCCTAAATAAAATAAGGGAAACAATTTCTTCTCTTCCTTGGTCCTCCAAAGATTGGGAATGCAATCAACCTGGAAAATTCATTCTAACAAAATTGGTTCGCTTCCCCTATTCCTTATAGATAATTCCCTCTTTCTCAAATTTCTTCCCTTTCATCCCTTCCTTCTAGTCACCCCCCCCCCCCCCGG
>APFE031212945.1:104659-146437 GCA_000404065.3 Pinus taeda | reverse complement strand
GTGATTCATCAAACTTAACTTCAACAGGGTGTCCAAAGGAAATCCAAGACTAGACATTTATGGTGGAGTATTTTGTAATGTTAATGGGAAAATTATACATGTTTGTGTAAGTTCCATAGGCCTCAACACTAATAATGTTTTTGAAAATATATGCACTAGAGCAAGGTCTCTCAATTGTTATCCACAAACAATTTCACAAGCTCATTATTGAAGGATATTCCAAGACCATTATTAATATATTTTGGAAAATCCAATGTGGATGATATCCTTCCAAAGTATCTAAGATTTGGAGGTTGGAGGCTCAAATAGGTAATGCCACAAAACTCCTGGCAAAAATTGTAGTTTCGCTCCTCTCACATGTTTGTAGAGAAGGAAAAAAACTCATTCACGAGTTAGCCCATTTTGGTCTTAGCATAAAAACTCATCCCCTTGACTTGGATTGGAGTGAGAACATTCCAAAATCCATTCGAACTCACTATCAATATATAGCTACGACAAACCTTATCCCACAAGGAGGGTGGCCATGAGTGAGTGTTTCCCCCACTTCTCCCTAGCTTGATATGATTCCAATTCACATGAAAAGGGGGGGTTTGTCTCCCATTATACATGGAACATTACATGCACTCCTATCACTTCATCAATCATAGCATGATGCTAGCACAATATTAAACATCATTTGAATATTCCATGTGGCATAGGGAGGTACAAGTGGACTCAACAGGAGAATTCTATCAAATTAATAGAGTTGGAGGAAAAATTGACAGTATTGACCGCAAGTTGACCATTCTAACCAGAAGCTTATCCAACATCTCCTTCTCCTTAGACCTTCTCCTTGGATGAGGGTAGTGACCAATGAGCATGAATTCCTGAATATTTTTCTCAATAGTTGTTATGACTCACCGGTTTTTATTGTAGTACTAGTAGTTCTTTTGTCTTCTCATGTCGATGTATGTTAAGGTCTGGCACAGTTTGTATTTACAAGATTCTCTAGTTAAAAAAGGTCTTAACAACCTCAAGAATTTAAACTTATGTTAATCCTCTGATTTCTCTTTGGCAAAACCAATAGAAAAAAGATGGTCTATATCATTCTCATTTATTGTAATGAAAAGTACCTCACTGTTGAAAAATGCAGCAAGAAAACCTCAATTTAACTTTGCCTTGGTCAAACTAGAGAAAATTCGATTTTTTTCATTTCAACAAAAATCGTAGAGGTAATTAACTGAGGTGACTTGGCTTTTATCACTCAATTAACTTAGTTAATTCGAGTTGGAGGCTTTGAGTTTAGATAAGCATGAGTGATTTCTAATTTGTAACAATTTAATTCAGCTAAATTGAGTTATTGTTAGTTAAACTAGTTCTAATTGTTAGAGGAACTAGTGGAAGGTCAAGTTGTGCAGTGTGACTTCAGTCACACTCAGTGATCATCCAGTTAATTGATCAATCAACCCAAAATAATTGTTGCATATAGAAAATTTGAGTTACATAGTTGAGATGGAGATTCCAAGGCAGTGTACTATCAGTTGTGGACTATTCTGATGTGTACAGGTGGTGTATGCAATCAGATATCAGCCTAAAGTAATTACACAATTCAATTTGAGGAATTTCCTAATTAATAGGGGCCTAATTCCTTAAGGAACAATGCAAGGAAATAGGAGCTTTGAGGGCTTGAAAATTGACTAAGTCTTGGCCAAAGTCAATTAGTCGGGCAGAGGGATATACTATATGCTTGCATGTTGTGCTCAAGCTTGAGAAAGCATATGTATTCATCTCTATTCTTTGGTTAATGCAAGATAGATAGGAATGGGTTTTGATTAGTTTCTTTCCCCTCAATAAATTTATGTGTATGTGTGATGACTCACTTTGCATGTCTATGATATGTGTTCTAGAGTGTGAATTGAATTTCGCAGATCAGTAGAGTAGCTTTGAGTCTTGTGATTTAGTAAATTTCATGAGGAGTTTCAAATATACACATAATTTCTACATGGTATCGGAGCAGGATTCACACTAGAGAAGAAATTTCGAAGTTAGTTCTCAGCAAAATCGAATTTTCAATTCAATGTTGTAGGATCTCTTCAAAGTTGGGAAGATGAGCTTCAATGGGTTGAGGCTAGAGTATGCCTTGGAAGGCGGCTCTAATTTCATCGCATGGAAGGATTGCATGGAGACGGTATTGGATGAAAATGGATTGTTGGAATATGTCAAGACAAACATTCCACGACCACCTTCGGCAGATATCCAGGACCTAACTCAATGGAAGAAAGATGTGGCCAAGGTGAAGAGAATTATCTTGGAGGGAATAAGGGATGACATTGTCTCAAATATCCATGGAAAAGAGACTTCGTTCACAATGTGGAAAACACTAATAGAATTTTTCAAGAACATTAGTGACCACAAGAAGTTGGCACTTAAGGATGAACTTCGAAATATCAAGATGCAGAAGAATGACTCCATACCTCAGTATTTGAGTAGGTTCACACCATGTCATGATGAACTTGGTGGGGTTGGTGTTAGTGTAGCAGAGGATGATTAGGTAGTCCTAACCCTTCTAGGCCTTCCCAAGAGCTAGCACAGCTACCAAGATTCAGTGAACGGGAGGGAGAAACTACCTAATTGGGAATGCTTGTGGTCTGATTTGGTATACGAGGAAATAAAGCAGTCTACTAGAGATGGGACTTCATCCAAGGGCAAGGATGAGGAAAAATTTTCATTGGATGGAAAGGAAAATAAAGGGAAAAGGAAGAAATCCCAATCCAAATCAAAATGTAGTCAAGGGGGCAAGAAGAAGGACTTGTCCAAAATTAATTGCTTCAACTATCATGAATTTGGGCACTATGCAACGAAGTGTCCACACAAGAAGTCAAACAAGAAGACCTCAGGAGGTGAACATTGGCTTCACAGTTCGAGCTTGAATTTACTCTCATTTCATGCATGGCCATCATAATCATGGGGAGCATGTGCTACTTGGACAATGATGCCTCATTCTACATGACGGGGAGTAGAGATTTTTTCAGTGACTTGGAGGAAAAATGCTTGCAGATGCACATCAAGATGGGGGATGATGGATGGTACAACATGACCAGGATTGGTACAATCACCTTTTAGAGGGAGTCGAGCTCCCCCCTCAGGCTCAAGAATGTCATGTTCATTCTAGGCCTAGCGAAAAATTTCGTCTCCATTGTAGTTTTGGAAGATTGTGGTCAAGATGTGATCTTCAAAAAAGTTAAGGCATTCCTAAGACACATAGCCATGGGATAGGTGAAGAAAATTGGGTTTCGAGTGAAGAACCTGCATAAGCTAGATGTGGAATATTGTGATGCATTAAACACTAAGGTGGAGAAGGTGCAGATTCATGATGTCAGTGAACTATGGCATATAAGACTTGGACATTTGCATCATGGTGCCCTAAATATTTTGTGAAAAATAACCATCGTCCTTCCCAAAGGTTCACTCAAGTAGTAGAATGTGTGCAAAGGATGTACTTTAGGGAAGTACACAAAATCCATTTTCCATGAACGGGACAACAAAGCACATGTAATCCTTGAAAGGATCCACTTTGATTTATGTGGACATTTCTTGATAGCCTCCACTACCAGGAAAAAATATTTTGTTATCTTCGTAGATGATTTCCCATGGAAGTGTTGGATTTTCTTCATGCAAAAAAAAGATCATACATTATCCAAGTTAGTTGAATTGAAGGCACTAATTGAGAAAGAAACCAGCAAGAAGGTGAAGGCTCTCAGGACTAGTAATGGAGGTGAGTACATATCAAATGAATTTAAAAAGTTCTATGCAAAAGAATGCATTTGAAGGGAATTGACAACACCCCACAACCCACATCAAAATGGGGTGGCTGAGAAGAAGAACCGTATCATTTTGGGAGTTGTGTGGGCTATGTTGCACAACTAAGGCCTACTACTACATTTGTGGGCAAAGGCATGCAACACATCATTCTATTTGCAGAACTATTGTCCTCATCAGATTTTGGGCATGATAACACCAGAGGAATCTTTCTTGGGTAAAAAGCTAGATGTGTCTCACTTCAGGATTTTTGGAGCCTCTATTTACTTCCATGTCTCCAAAGAATCAAGGAATAAGCTCAAGCCAACAACAAATTTGAGGCTATTTATGGGGTACACAGAAACTCCTCACAACTACCGTGTATAATTTTCATCCCTCAGAATGACATTTGTATGAAGGGATGTGAAGTTTTATGAGGAGAAAGTGATTCACTGCTCTCTTAAGAGGGAGCTTCATATTCCATCGGGTGAGGATATTTTAGCTCCAAAGGAGGAACCTTAAGAAGTTGTGGAGCAACCACAAATTGAGGATCAGAGAGTGGAGACAGCCACTCAATCAAAACCATTCAAAGAATGTAGGAAAAGAACTAGGGAAGCTGAGAGATTATTTCATGATGCTAGAGAGAATGCAGGAGCACCCACTTCATAGCGTAGGTACCTGATCGGTACACTAGCTACATGGATCTAATGATTGAACTTGTAGAGACTGAGCCATCCTCTTTTGAGGAAGCACTAGAGAAACCAATATGCGTTGATGCAATGGTGGAGGAATATGATTCCATTGTAAAGAACAATGTTCAGGAAGTGGTCCTAAGGCTAGTAGATAAATTAGTTGTGGGTTCGAGATGGATATTCAAGGTAAAGCATGTAGCAGATGGAAGCATAGAGAATCATAAGGCCAGATTTGTGGCCAAAGGATTCTCTCAAGTCGAGGGAATTGACTATGAGGAGACATTTTCTCCTGTAGCAAGCTACAAATCCATTAAATCAACTCTTCCATTAGATGTGAAGATGGGATGGAAGATCCACCAGATGGATGTAAAAAAAGAATTCCTCAATGGAGTTATTGAGGAGGATGTGTACATTGAGCAACCTTAAGGTTTTGATACCTTTGATCAAGATTTGCATGTGTGCAAACTCAAGCGAGTGTTGTATGGTCTCAAGTAAGCACCCCGTACATGGTACACCAGGATTGACAACTATCGCACCAGGTTGGGCTTCACCAAAAGTGAATCAGATGCAAACCTTTATCATATATTGGTTTAAAGTAATTTTTTTATTATTGTCTTGTATGTTGATGATTTTATTTTAAATGGTGATGAGAAGTTGATGAGATCTTGTAAGGAGGACCTTGCAAAAGAATTTGAAATGAAGGACATGGGACTCATGCACTAATTCCTCATATTGTAAGTGTGGAAAGGAGATGGGGAAATGTTTTTCTCTCAAGACAAATATACAAACGAGATATTGAAGAAGTTTTGCATGGAGATTAGAAAACCCATGGAGACTCCTATAGCAACCAGTTGGAGGAAAAAGGATGCCACTTCAAGTGAGGAAGTGGAGGCTACCATTTATCGGCAACTTGTGGGTTCATTAATGTATCTTGTGAACACACGACCAAATATGTGCTATGCGTTCAAATAGTTGATCCAATCTATGGTTAGGCTAACCAAATTATTTTGGAAGGTACCTAAGCATGTTCTATGGTACCTTAGAGGCACCACCCAGTTTGGACTATGGTACAGATGGATAGAGGGAGTGAAGCTATGTGGTTTCACAGATGAAGATTAGGCACAAAGTCCATCAAACCGGAAGAGTACATCAGGAGGATTTTTTAGTGTTGGGTATGTAGTTGTTTCCTTGTACAACAGGAAGAAAATATTTGTGGCACTCATCTCAGCAAAAGTAGAATACATGGTTGCCAGTCAAGTAGCATGTGAGGTGATCAGGATGAGAAATATTCTTGTTGGACTGTTTGGTTAGATAATGGATCCAACTACGATCTACTGTGATAATAAGAGTTGCATCAAGCTATCTAAAAATTTTGTATTTCATGATTGATCCAAGCATATAGATATTTGGTATCACCATCTACGAGATTGTGTGTAGAGATGGATAATGTTGTTGGAATACATTCAAACAGAGGAACAAGATGCAGATATTTTGACAAAGGCTTTGTCAAGAGGAAAACTCGAGTTCCATAAAGGCATGATAGGGGTGATAGATAATCTATTTCTTGTTGAGAGGGAGTTTTGAAAAATGCAACAAGAAATTCTCAATTTGACTTAGCCAAGGTCAAACTAGAGAAAATTCAAATTTCCATTTCAACAGAAATCTTGGAGGTAGTTAACTGAGGTGACCTGCCTTTTATCACTCAGTTAACTCAGTTAATTCGATTTGGAGGCCTTGAGTTCAAATATGCATGATTGATTTCTAATTTTTAGCAATCTATTTCCGTTAAATTGAGTTATTGACAATGAAACTAGTTATAATTGTTAGAGGAACTAGTGGAAAGTCAAGTTGTGCAGTGTGACTTTATTCACACTCAGTTATCATCTAGTTAACTAATCAATCAACCAAAAATAATGTTTCATGCAAAGAATTCGAGTTACCCAGCTGAGGTGGATATTCCAAGGCAGTGTACTATAATTTGTAGACTATTCTAATGTGTACAGGTGGTGCATGCAATCAGAGATCAGCCTAAAGGAATTACACAATTCAATTTAAGGAATTTCCTAATTGATAGGGGCCTAATTCCTCAAGGAAAAACGCAAGGAAATAGGATCTTGGAGGGCTTGAAAATTGGCTTAGAAGTCTTGGCCAAAGTCAGTTAGTCGGGTAGAGGGATAGACTATATGCTTGCAAGTTGTGCTCAAGCTTGAGAAAGCATATGTATTAATCTCTATTATTTGGTTAATGCAATATAGATAGGAAAGGGTTTTGAGCGGTTGTTTTCCCCTAGATAAATATCTATGTATGTGTGATGATTCTTTTTTCATGTCTATGATATGTGTTCTAGATTATGAATTGAAATCCATGGATGGGTAGAGTAGATTTGAGTCTTATGATTTAGTAAATTTCATGAGCAGCTTCAAATATACACATAATTTCTACACTCACTTCAAAACAAAAATATAGTATATTTCAATAAAATATACATATTTTTTTTTGAATATCATCATAATGTTTTGATATAATTGGAATAAAAAGAGTTTCTCAAAACAACTTGTCCGATAAGAATGTGTGGTTATAAATGTGTTTAGTGAGTGACTATTAACGTTTAGAAGCTACATAAAAAGAAATTAAGAAACTACCACAAATAAAACTTTAAGATTTTAATAATGTTCCCATTCTTATTAATAGAATCAGATAGTTTATGAAATTGCAAATTGAGATGGTAAACATGCCAGCTTTCAGTTTGTGTGACCTTACGGGTGCTTTGGAAATGAAATATTACAAGGCACTAGAAAATATTTGATCTGAAGTGCATACGCAACTCATGTACATCTTGGAAACAATGAAAAATAAATAAAAATTGATGAAAATTACATATGTAGTTATGTGTTATCAATAACACATCATATCATAAATCCGTGAAACAATAATAGACCACAAACCGAGAAGGAATTTGTTCAAATTAAAATGCATTCATTAATAGTGAACTTTTTCTGTATCCAAATATTGATGAACTATATATATGGGAGGGATGCCAATTGTTGCGCGCTCTCCATGCCACGATGGTAAACCACGTGGAATTTCCACTCATCATCGGATGATACCGGGCCAAAACCTTCATCCACATGTCCTGATGGGTGGGCACATTAAATACATCCAACTACTTTACGTCTATGGTTTTCGATATTTTGTTTTCCAAAGGTTCTTTCATGCCTTGTGAATTCTTGTTCAGGCCAGTGTGTGGGCATTGAGCCACCCCAACTATTCTTTGCCCAACCTCCTTATCTAGATCACCTGCGCATGCTTTTATTCACTACTTGAGGATCTTTGTTGTTTGGATAGTTTCATGGGGGGTTTACCATTTCACATGTGGTTGTTTTACCTAGTTCGTCGAGGGTTTACTATTCATCTTGATTTTTCTTAGCCTGGTTCATGGGTGGTTGTACTATTACTAGTGTCATTGTTTTGTCTGGTTCGATGGGGGTTCACACATCTATCTACCATTGTTTTTCCTGCTTCATTGGCAGTTTACTAATGGGCCCATTCTCTCTATCAATTGCATGACCTATGAATTGTGATGAAGCATGTGGGAGATTCTAGTAAAATTATGTTTTTGTAGTTTTATGGGTGAAATTGTTGTACTTTTTTTTTACTAAGTGCTCCAAAACTATTTTTTTTGGGTTTCTATTGTAGGTAATCTCTTTATTTGTTACAAAAGTGTTATGGTGAGGTTTGTAGTGGCATTTAGGCATGGAGGTGGCTTAGCCGGCTCTCTGGTAGGATAAAATTTTCCTACCAGCAAAACTCTGTGTTTTTCAACACATTCAATCCATTGTTGAGAATTTTAGCCCATTCTTTGGGTATTTTGGTAGGGTTTTACAAAATTTTGTTCCTTGTGTTTTTCAACAAATTCAATCCATTGTTCACTTGGGAATTTTAGCTCATTATTTGGGTATTTCGTAGCATTTAAAAAAAATAATTTAGGTATTTTAGTAGGGTTTAAAAAAAAATTATGCACTATGGGTTTAGGGTCTTGGTTAGGGTTCCCATATCGGAAACCCGAGATGTTGTTCATGATATTCTGCTTCAAAATTATGTTGTGGAACTATACTCTTGTTTAACATAAAAAATTTCTACAGATTTTTGTTTGAGCTATCTTAGAGTTATATATAGATTGTTGTTTGAGCTATCTTGGACTATTTTCTACAAATTGTTGTTTTTTTAGCAGACTTGGATTGTCTTCCTCTAAATTTCTATCCAACACAAAATTTGGGCTCGGAAATTCACTTATCTCATTGAGACAAGGTTGTTTACAGATTCCATCCACTTCATTGTCTATGAGGAACTCCTGAGAGATGGATTCAATTGTGTCTTCACTATGAGTAGAGATAGCATTAACAACACCATCTTATGCATTTTCTCCCTTTCCTCCTGGTCCTGCCATTTTTTCTTTTCTCTGCGTAGATGACAAGGTGCTTTTCTTACTTCAAATATTTTGTTTTGAAATCAAGTTTTAGGGGTAAATCTTATTCTTTGTTTTGGTAGTGGTAGAGTTACTACTTTGAGCATAGCTTGTTGATGCCCTTATGTCGTGAGCATATTTTTTGGGCCTTGGGATAGAGTGAGACCTTGAAGAAACATTTTTCACTTCAAACCTCCTTAGACCTTGAGTGTTTTTCTTTGCAACCACCTTCTTCTCCTGTGATACATTCTCCAAATCTAGGTAAACTTTGTAGCCCATAATTCCACTTACTGGGTGGACTAGAGAGCTTTCTAAGAGTAGACGGGGGTTAAGTTTTAATTTCGTTGTGGCTTGTAGTTTGATTATCTTGAGAAAAAGTCAATACCACTAGTCTATGAAGTGCTGCATTGGTGGCATTATGGTTCTCAACATGCCTCCAATGTTAATTCCTCCAATGGCATTATAGGTCTCAACATGCTTCTAAGGCATGCTTCCTCCTTGGTGGCATTAGGGTGAACTCTTAATGCCTTGGAAGTATGAGCATAAATATACCGAGAGGGTCCTACACTTGTGTCATGATTGAATCTAACATATTTTTTCTCTCCTTTATGATTTGTTGACATGTCTTCCTTGTTGACTGCCTAATCTCCGAAAAAGCAATTTGAGAGTAGCTTTTATCTTAAAATTGTTTTTTTATGCATTGTGGGTTTATGGTTTTGGGTAGAGTTTCTATATCAGAAACCCTAGACATTGTTCATGATCTTCTGCTTCAAAAATATGTTGTGGAACTTTATTGTTGTTTGTAAAATGTTTTTCTACATATTGTTGTTTGAAATATTGTTGTTTAAGTTATCTTAGGAATGATTTATGATTTCTTAACTCGCCCTAGTCATTATATCTAGTTTGATACTTTACCACATTTCCCTTCTATAGTCAGTCGAAAAGGTGTAATTGATATACTCAGGAAACTCCAAAATAGCCTTTGCATTGGCATGGTGTTTAGTGGAGTCAGACTTCCTCACCCTTGTGATATGCATTTCTAGGTGTAGTGAAGCATGCTTGGCATTTTTCTTAGAGTTATTATTGGAACCATAGATGAAACACATCAAAATATTCTAAAATGGATTTCTTTAGCTCCATAAATTTGCAAATATGCTTTTGGTTCTACTTCAAGACTAATATGATGAATGATTTCACTTGCTTCTACTTCAAAAATAAGTTATGGAAGTATTGTTGTTTGACATTATCTAAAATTCTTATTATCTTGATATTTTTTTGTTGATGGTGCTTGACATTTGTCAACCAAAGGGGTCTCCCCGATATGAATTCCCAATTAGACCTCACACCATTTGGAATAGATGCCCCATATAGAATATCATCCCAATTTCCATATATTCTTATAGATTTTCCTTGGATTTAGTTGTTAGCAAGAGAGAGAGAAGTGTGCATGTGCCTTTGCAGAAAGTAAGTAAGTGTGCCTGGTGAATGTCCAGTTGCAGGTGTATCAAGGTTCTTTTAACTATCGGGGGGGGAGGAGTAAGCCTATAAGAGAGAGGTAATATTACCACACTAGTAGAAGCACACACAAGCAAAAGAGAATATCCTAACACCAAGCAGAATAGTCTGCATAGATGTGAAGATTGTTATAACCATTACAACACATCTTCAATTAGATAAGCACTAAAATAACTGAAATAGTTCAACTACTTTAGGGCAGGTGAAAGAAAACATGAATCACAAATATTCATAGAATAGTCTTACAAATATTCACAATCCATTCATGAAAATGTGTCGACCATCAGGCTTCAAGTATTAAGTAAAAGTCCCAAGATTCATTAATACAATTAGCATCACTAGCTCCAATAGTGGGGCATTGGAGCCATGACTTGCTCCCTAAAACTACTAACTTTTTCTCTTTGATGCCTTATGGGAGAAGCCAAGGTGAGAATTCCTTTTCTCATATAATGTGGATGTGTATATAACCAATGGGGTGATGCTTCACCTCTCTTGTGACTCTTTAACTACCCTCATGATTGTTTGACTTCCTATGACTTTTCAAATTTACATGACTCTTCATCTTTTGTACACGTCCTTTGTACTTCCACAGTACAATACATTTTCAAATAAGAAATTACATAATCCACAAGAATAATGTGGCATATGATGACTCATGGCATGAAATTGTTGACAAGGAATTCTTGATGACATGGCAATGTCAAGCCATTATTGCTACTCATTTGTCTTCAATAAGAGATGCGCAATGCTTCATTTTTATGAGAGATATGCTTTGTTCTTCAAATCCACCCTCCAAAGGGTTGTGAATTAGAGGCAGTATTCATGTAGTCTTGATCTTTGATATTATATTGTAATCTAGTGTTCCTTCATCTTCTTGCCTAATGATTGTCTTATCTCTTCAGCTCCATATGTGTCTTCTAGCATGGTCCCCTTCTCCTTTTCCTCTCTCATCACCCTGTCACGATAAGATAGAGTACTTGCTACTTAAAACCATTCATTACAAGCTGACATCAGTACAAAAAACCCCTAACCTAACATGTTTCATGAACTCCTCTGTTAGGGCTGCTACTGGTGACTAGTGGAGTGAATGGCTAAGGCATTACGTATTTCTAGAGGCCAAGATCTAGGACTAAGGCTTGATATTGCGCAACGCACAATTCAGGATGGTCAGGTTCAAGATATTGCACAATTGAGGGGCTTAAGAGTTTAAGGCTAAGGGTTGAGGCTTGAAGATGATCATTGCGTAGTTATGGTAGGACAGAGGCTAATGAATTGTGAAATTGAGGAAACAAGGACTCTATATGGAGGCTTGATCCTTAAGATTGTGTAGTCTAAAGTTCTGGAGGCCTTGACAGAGGAACTGCGTAGTTGAGGGACTCAAGGACTTAGGCTAGAGGTTTGAGCCCTTATTTTTCCCACTCCATCTTTCTGGGAGGCAAGGAGGCCAGGTGATTGCAATTGCATATTTCAAGAGCTCAAGGTTGAGGCTTGAGGACTGAGACTGTGAAATGTGTAGTTCAGGTCTGGTTAGAGGGCATGATTGTGTAGTTTTGGAGTTCAAGGTCTGGGGTTGAGCACTAAGACTGCATAGTGTGCATTCCTAGGAGGTAGTAACCATGTATTTCATAGTGTCAAGTCAAGATGCATGGTTGTAGCTTAAGGTTTGAGACTATGTAATGCGCACTTCAAGAGGGTTGGATGAGGCTAAGTCACTTGGTTGGAAGTTTTTCCGAATTTGGCTAAGTGTGGGATTGATGAAGATGATGTGATAGTGATAGGACTTAAATGTGATCACACAATTAGAACACTTGATGACACAACATAGATCATCAAGAACACATGAACAAAAAACTTCCCTGAGTGCGACAACTTTGCGATGACAAGCGCGACACCAAAGATACACTTTGTGATGACACTTGTGCGATAGTGCGTAAAAATTTGTAAGTGTGTGTGACACATTTTTACATGGTAAGTACAACTCATTAATGCAAATAATACCCCTTGAAAAACACCAAAACTAGTTTTCGTGCGTTGTGCGACACTCCACATGCCAAAAGATGACATTTATTATATGAATAGAAAAGTGTAAATTACACTTGTATTATGTGAACAAAAATGAAAGCGACACATGCCATTGTGAAGATAACAAGAAAAAGACAATAATTAAAGTGAATTGAAGTAAAAGAGGACAGTCATAAGCATGAAAAAGACACTTGTGAAGATGAAAGTGTGCAAGAGGCGATAGTTGAAGAAACTCATTGAAAAAGGAGTATGATTGCAAAAAATGTGAGGAATTGTCAATGACGTGTGCACTGACTGCCGACATGGGTTGAAAATTGCACAAGTACTGTCTTAGTGGATTGTGTCACACATGTTCAATTGTAACCACCTTCCTCCCACATTTACCTAAGTAATCGGCCAACCAAGGTAAAAATGCGACAAGAGGCTATTATGATATGATTCAACCTACTTGGTGACCTTAAGGAAATGGAATCAATAGAAACACATCAACCATACCTTCCACATCAGCAACAACTCCCCTAGGAGACATCCCAACCACTCAGGAATCCTTCCCCTAGGTCCCACTGACCTTTTTGACCTCTTGACCTCTTGACACCCTCATGTTATGGGCATGCCAGCACCCAGGGACCTCTGGACACTCTCACAGGCCTACATGCCTACGTCCAAGGAATTTTCCCAGCAGACCTATGCCGGAATCTTGGGAATTTAAGGCACTTTTTAAGCCTGGAATTTCGACCATTGTCCAGAACTTGCTATAACTTCCAGAATCCATCAAATACATGAAGATAAGACTAATAAACCGAAAATCAACTTTAGGACTAGGCCTAACGATCCCCAACTAGGATCGACATTCTATCAAACACTTGGCATCAATGCAGTCTACAGGTCTAGGATACAAGACAGAGCATGAATTACTGAAAACTCCTATGAAACATGACAAGAAGGACCACTACCTTCTCCCTTGAACTTTTATACATCAATTAGGTCTTGCATCCATAATTTTAACAATTACAAGTAAATACATGAAATAACTGTGACATGAACCAGTCAATTAACCATGCTTATAACCAGCGTAAAACCATGGAAATAATGGAGATATAACAGTCATTAAATCCACACATAAACAATTGCAAAATAAAGAGAACATATATTTCATTAATCCTAGGCAAATCTTACCAAGTTTGGGACTTCCACGTACCACCCGACCGTAGACATGGTTGAACTAAATCTTTCTTTTAGCTAGTCACTCCTGTGCCATATTCCAAGCATAAATGTGGGATATCATGGATAAACCAATCCAAAACAAAAAAGGGAATCTAGAGGTTAAACCACCTCCACCCTCACAAAATCATGATCACACCAAAACTAATGCTCTGATCACAAAACTGAACTGAACTTGGAATTACCTCCAGAATCCATCACTATCCTTGAGGAATTTTTCGTCTCCTTATCTCTCAGGCTTTACAGCAACCCAATCTTGGATAACTAGTTATCCGAACTTAAATAGGAACACAAAAAATTGTAGATATAACCATAAATATAGAGATGCAGCAAAAATAACACTTCATTTCATTAATATCAAATACTAAATTATGCTTACAAACATAATGGAAATAAGACTAGCTCAGACGATGGTGGCTTATCTGTGAGAAGCGATGTGGTGGCTACATGCCTCTGAACTGTGTTACAATGAGGCTCGAAGGCCTATTTATTATTGAGAAACAATGGAAAACCCTAAATATCCAAAAAACTAACCCTAGGAGATGAAGCACCAAAACTATGGGCCATGTTTGGTTAAATCGGTAAATCAACTTCTTGGGGTCGTAACTTGGGCATACGATCTTTGTTTGACGCACACAATACCTTGTTAGAAATATCTATCTGTGGAATACAACTTCTGAGTGGCCAATACTAGTTAAGAATTGTTGACCCTAGTTTTCCCAAAAACAATGTCGTTTAGGGCCTCAAAACGGCTCTAGAAGTTCAAGACCCAAAAAACTACCAAAAATAGTAAATTGTGCTACAATTAACAAAACTGAAAAATTGAAAGAGACAGTGGTAGGGGTCCTATTGGAATCGGCATGTGGCCACCAAAATCCACCTGGATCGGTCCTCCCCCCTTAGGAAGTAACGTTCTCCACTGTGTTGAGTGCCTCCATGAGATTGGGAAACTTCTGCTAAACTTGGTCCCTGGTAAGCCACTTGCCTTGGTGCAGGAGTTGGCTAGCTTTGAAAACTTGATATAGTTGGATCTTCTACTAGCAAGTGTTCTTGACCCTTGTGTCCATAATTTGATTATTTGTGGCATGTTCCATGTAGTCTAGGTTTTTGGTGGTCTGGTTGCAGGTGTAAGAGATAATCGTTCAAATCCTGAAACGATCTCTTCAAGCACAGGTGGAAGTTATTCTTCTATTTCCCTTGGAGTTTCAGCCATCTGCCTCCAAACTTAGAAATTCTACTAAAATAGCCGAAATGTTAACTTTGCCCGAAAATTAGCAGAACTTCACTTACCGGAATCGAAAGTAAAATAACACCACCATTCATAAACTTCTCGCATCTACCTTTCTTACAACCTTCATCGCGTTAGTTCTCCACCGTCGATCTCCTTTATTCAATCCCCCAATCACAAACTAGCCGATTGAACCTCCATCATTGATGAAGCCCGCTTGATCCAACGGTTGATGCTTAATATTGTGTGGAATTATTGCCGATGTTTATCAAACTGAGGGCACGTGAGAAAAGCAGTTTCTCTGTGCTACGTGTCACTTCTAAATGGAATCGCATGACTATCCCAAAATACCACTTACTTCCTTGAGCCCACGTGAAAACAACATTTGCCTATGAGGACCAATTTACCCCTCGATTTAACTCTAGCACTTGTTTACACATGACTACCATAGATCTAATAGTTCTGTCGATCGAACAGTTCTAGGCTCCTTCCGGTTTCCTCACAAATTTATCAATACTTTTCTCGCTCTGCTATGATTTTAGCGCTTCCGCTAGGTTTAGCTATTCTCTACGGGATCCAGAATTTAGCTAACTAAAACTCTGTGGTTCGGAAAACATTCGATCTAACTTAATACACAGTGAATGAGGAATTTAAACGCAATAACACTAGATCATATAAAATTCTAATTCTATAGACAAACTAGAAATTAACAATACACAGAGATATTTTAAAGGAATTTAACCCTCCAGGATTGACCAATTATGCCAGAATACACAAGGATACAAAGATATTTCAATTGTTTTACAGTTTAATTCTTCATAATCAAATCCAGCAAAATCCTCTTACAATAGTTCAAAACTTACATAAATACTTTACACCCAACAATCTAATCCTCAATCAATGGATTGAATCTATCTAATTCTACACAAATACCTAAACTACTTGATATCCTCCTCGAGAATCTCAACCAAGTCTAAATTACTTGGATTAATTACAAAATCATTCAATGCTTATATCCTAGCTCAAACCCTATCTAGAAACTTGAAAATTGACAGCTAAAGGATCCCACTCCTTTACTTGTAAACTTTTTTTGGATTTTTGGAATAAAATGAAGCCTTTTGTCTTTAAGCCTCATGCTCTTGCATTAGACTCCTGAGGACAAAATTCTTCATGGGCTCCTATCCATGAGCTCTTCTATAGAACAACCCAACTTCTGTAGCATGGTTTCTGTTACCCAGGTAGCATCAACAATTGGTTGATCTTTCCACTTGATCAAGTACTGAAAATATTCTTGTCCCCTTGTTTTCTTAAACACTCCCTTATCCAATATCTTCTCTAGTTGCAATGCCTTTGCTATAGGTAATTATTTTACCCAATCCACCTCTTCTTCGTCCTTGGCTTTTGCTACATCATGTGCTTGTCCCTTTTCATATTTGTACAAATCAACAACATTGAAAATTGGAGATATTCCAATACAAGGGGGTAATTCAATTTCATATGCATTTGCAGAAAATTTCCTTAAAACTCTGCACGGTCTAATTTTATTAAATTTTAATTTTTTATACTCCCTTTTTGGAAATATTTCTTTCCTTAGATGTGCCAAAACCAAATCTCCAACCTCAAAATTTACTTCTCGCTTCTTCAAGTCTACTCTGTTCTTGTTCTTTGTGTTGTTGTCATGTAGCTGTTGTCTTACCTGTTCATGTACTACTTGAATCTCTGAAGCAAAGTCTTCTCCTTGAGCACTCCTCATTTCAACTTTACCCAAATCTCTCAATTCAAATACTCCTCTTGAGTGCATTCCATAAACTATATGGAATGGACTCTTCCCTGTACTTCTGTTAGGAGAATCGTTATAAGCATATTCAGCCTGTGCCAATACTTGATCCCACTGTTTCAGATGCTCACCTGCAAGACTTCTTAGAAGATTACCCAAGTTTGTGTTCACAACATCAGTATGTCCATTAGTCTAAGGATGATAAGCAGAACTAAAACTTAGTTTAGTACCAAGTTTCTTCCACAAGGTTCTCCAGAAAGGACCAAAAAACCTGGTATCTATGTCTGAAACAATGCTATTAGGTAATCCTTGCAACCTTACAATCTCCTTAAAAAAAAGTTAGCAACATGAGTAGCATCATTTGTTTTATAGCATGGAATAAAATGTGCCATTTTTGAAAATTTGTCAACTACTACATAAATTGAATCATGTCCCCTTTGATTTTTTGGCAAACCCAAAACAAAGTCCATACTTACCATATCCCAAGGCCTATCTGGAATAGGTAATGGAACATACAAACCTATGTTTTGGCTCCTCCCCTTTGCATACAAACAGACTTTACAATTCTTCACATACTTTTCCACCTCAGCTCTCATCTTTAGTCAAAAATAAAACCAGTTCAACTGCTCATAAGTCATGTCTACACCAAAATGTCCTCCAAGTCCACCACCATGTTTTTCCTCGATCAAATTTTCTCTCATAGAAAAATTTGGTATGCACAGTTGATTCCTTTTAAACGACAGTCCCTCTTGCAGGAATAATCCAGCCACTTGCTTCTGTCTAACAAAATAGGATTTCTACAAATGTCAAATGCCTCTTTAAAATCTAGATCTTCCTCATACAATTCCTTAAGGAAATCAAAACCCAACACTTGAATTGACTTTCTTGCACTAAAATTATTTTCCTACTTAAGGCATTTGCTACTTTGTTAGATTGACCAGTTATATGTTTTAACACAAAATTAAAACCTTGAAGGTATTCTACCCATTTTACATGCTTCTGGTTAAGCTTTGGCTGTTGCATAATGTACTACAATGCATGGTTATCCGAATACAATATGAACTCCTTAGAAATCAAGTAATGTCTCCACTTCTTCAAACACTGCACCACTTCATAGAACTCCTTGTCATAAGAATAATATTTCTTCTTTGACTCATTCATCTTCTCACTAAAATAAGCTACAGGTCTGTCCTCCTAGCTTAAAATAGCTCCAATGGATTCTCCACTGGCATCACACTTCACTTGAAAAGGTTTGTTAAAATCAAGCAAAATCAAAATAGGCTTCTCAGTAATATTTCTCTTCAACAGATCGAAGTTCTTTTTTGCTTCAGCAGTCCATTTAAATGGTTGTTTGTCCTTATTTATAGTGTCAATAATTGAAGCATTGATCTTACTAAAATTACTTATGAATATCCTATAAAAACTAGCAAGACCGTGAAAACTTCTTACCTCAAAGACTCTTTTTGGTGGAGGCCACTCCATGATTTCCTTGATCTTCTCTGGATCCATCTTTAACCCATCAGCAGAAACAACAAAACCTAAATATACCAAATACTCTTTCATGAATGAACATTTCTTTAATTTTAACAATAACTTCTCTTTTCTAGCCTCTGTAAGACATAATTCAAATGTCTCATGTGTTCCTCTTTAGATCTACTATAAACTAATATATCATCCAGATATACTATCACAAATTTACCAATAAATTCTTTCAAAACTTCATTCATGAGCCTCATAAATGTACTAGGGGCATTCGACAATCCAAAAGGCATTACCATCCATTCATACAATCTTAAAAACAGTTTTCCACTCATCTCCCTCTCTAATTCTGATTTGATGATAACCACTTTTTAAATCTAACTTTGTAAAATATCTAGCTCCACTCAAACAATCCATCAAATCTTTGATTCTAAGTAAAGGAAATCTGTACCTGATTGTTATCTTGTTGATTGCTCTTGAACCAGTGCACATTCTCCAACCTCCATCTTTATTTGGGCTCAACACTGTTGGCAATGCACAAGGTCTCAAACTCTCTCTAACCAATCCCTTGTCTAACAGTTCCTGAACCTGTTTCCTGATTTCTTCATTCTCTGTGGGAGTCATCTTGTAATCTAATTTATTACGTAGATTTGCTCCTAGAATCAAATCTATATGATGACTAATTTTTCTAATGGGTGGTAATTCATCAAGAAAATCATCTATAATGATATCACAATAATTGTCTAGCATCTCTTGAATTTCAATTGGTAAATCAGAAACTTTTGTGGAAGTAGTTATTACCTTGGGTTTGTCAATCAATGCAAAATTTACCTCATCCTCTTCCATCTACTGCAAGTACTCCTTTCCACTCAGCAAAAGGGTCTTTGGATCAGGTTTCCTTGATGAATCTTCTTCTTCCATAGGCAGCAATGTATGATTGATACCATCTTTACTAAATTTGTATGTGTTTCTCTTTCCATCATGCATAGCTCCTCTATCATACTGCTAAGGTCTTCCCAGTAATATGTGACACACATCCATAGGCATCGCATCGCAAAAAAGTTTGTCTCTGCATTTTCCCAACTGTAACTCCACTTCACATTGCTCATTCACTATCAATTAATATCCCTTTTGAAGCCATGACATCTTGTAAGGTGTTGGATTTTTCTTTGTATTCAATTTCAACTTCTCCACCACTTTTGTGGAGACCAAATTATCTGTACTACCACTATCAATTATCATCTAACAACACTTGCCTTGAACCATGCACACAGTCCTGAACAAGTTTTTTCTCTATGCTTGTTCAACAATTTCCTTAGCTGGCTTTAACAAAATTTTGTTAACTACCAAAGATTCCCCTTTCTCTGATACAATTCTTCTTCTATTACCTTTGTTGCATCCTCTTCAGTTTTTGTAACAATTGCATTCCTTTGATTTATTCCTATGTTTTTTGGGCACTCATAAGCTTTGTGTCCGAACTTGTTACATTTGTAACATCTGACTTCTCTTCCTCTTCCTCTGCCTCATCTTCCTCTGGAAAAACTCCCTTTGCCACTTGTATCACCTCCTGTGGATGCATGCTGACTTGAGCTATTGCTAGCTCCATCTCTAGGTGTTGTAGACCTTCCTTTACCACCTTGACTTTGCCTTCCTTGGAAAGTACCTCTATTTCTGGCAGATTGCTTCCTCATGAGTTTTTCTTCGGCCTTCAATACCATCTGATAAGCCTCTTCTACTGTTTTAGGAGACAGTACACTTATTTCATCTTGGATCTCCATTTTGAGACCATTTACATATCTTACAACCTTCTCATCTGTATCTTGGATTTGTCCTGCTCTTGTGCTTACTTTGTAGAATTCCTTTGTGTATTCCTTCACTGTCATAGACCTTTGTCTAAGCTTCTGCATCTGTCTAAACAATGACTATTAATAATCACTTGGAAAAAACTTACTTTTCAGCTTTGCCACCATCTTGTTCCAATTCTTAATTGGTGTTTTTCCAAGTCTTCTTCTTTCTGCCTGCACTCCATCCCACCAAAGAGTTGCATGTCCTTTAAATTTGGTGACAGCAAACTTCACTTCCTTTCCCTCTTCTGTTTCTTCATAATCGAATAATTTCTCCATGTCATTTATCCAGTCTATCAATTCCTCAAGGCTTAAGCTTCCTATATAAATTGAAACTTCAAGTCTGGGCTTAGATGTGGATCTCCATACTGACTTAAAGAATCTCATCTCAAGAGTTACATCTACACGTTCCTCTTCTTCTGCAGCTTCAGCGTTAGGTTCCTTGACATCTCCAGCATCTGCATCTCTTCCCATTTCCATTGCTTCTAATCTAGTCTGCATCTGTTGCATAGCTTCCAACACTTCAACATTTGCAACTAGTCTTCCTCTTCTTCGACCACCACCTCTTCCTCCAACTCTAAAGGCCATGTTGGATTTATTTTTCTGATGCTTGAGATCTCGTTCAGTGTTAGTAATCTGCTCTGATACCACTAATGGTGGTTTGGTTGTAGGTGTGAGGGATAATCGTTCAAATCCTAAAAAGATCTCTTCAAGCGTAGGTGGAAGTTATTCTTCTACTTCCCTTGGAGTTTCAATCATCTGCCTCCAAACTTAAATATTCTACTAAAATAGCCGAAATGCTAACTTTACTAAAAAATTAGTAGAACTTCACTTACCGGAATCGAAAGGAAAATAACACCACCATTCATAAACTTCCTGCATCCGCCTTTCTTAGTACCTTCATCGCGTTAGTTCTCCACCGTCGATATCCTTTATTCAATATGACGGTTGTCTCTTTCCCCACTCACAAACTAGCCGGTTGAACCTCGGTCGTTGATCAAGCCCGCTTGATCCAACGGTTGATGCTTAATATCGCGTCGAATTATTACCGATGTTTATCAAGCTGAGGGCACATGAGAAAATCAGTTTCTCTGTGCTATGTGTCGGCTGCTCAATGGAATCACGTGACTATCCCAAAATACCACTTACTTCCTTGAACCCACGCTAAAACAACTTTTGCCTATGAGGACTGCTTTACTCCTTGATTTAACTCCGGCACTTGTTTACACACAACTACCGTAGGTCTAATGGTTTTTTCAATCGGACGGTTCTAGGCTCCTTCAGATTTCCTCGCAAATTTATCAATACTTTTCTCACTCCGCTATGATTTTAGCGCTTCCACCATGTTTAGCTATTCTCTAAAGGATCCAGAATTTAGCTAGTTCGGAAAACATTCAATATAACTTAATACACAGTGAATGAGGAATTTAAACGTGATAACACCAATTCATATAAAATTCTAATTCTACAGCCAAACTGGAAATTAACAATACACAGAGATATTTCGAAGGAATTCAACCCTCCAGGATTGACCAATTATGCCAGAATACACAGGGATACAGAGATATTTCAATTCCTTTACAATTTAATTCGTCATAATCAAATCCAGCCAAATCCTCTTACAATAGTTCAAAACTTACATAAATACTTTACATCCAACAATTTGATCCTCAATCAATAGATCGAATCTATCTAATCCTAGACAAATACCTAAACTGCTTGATATCCTCCTCGAGAATCTCAACCAAGTCTAAAATACTTAGATTGATTAAAAATTCATTCAATACCTATATCCTAGCTCAAATCCTATCTAGAAACTTGAAAATTGACAGCTAAAGGATCCCACTCCTTTGCTCGTAAACTTTTTTTATATTTTTGGAATAAATTGCAGCCTCTTGTCTTTAAGCCTCATGCTCCTGCATAAGTTTGACTCTATTGGTGTAAGTTGTTCTACAATGTTTGATGTGTCCAGTAATAGTGGGAAGTATGGTCGAAGGCGGTCCATATTGAACACTGGGTGGAGGCCAAGGAATGGGGGAATTTTGAGCTCAAAATCATTGTCTCCCATAGCCTTGGTAATGGTGTAAGGACCTGTTGATGTCTCGAAAATTGCTGCAACAACACTGGGGGATAACCACCCGGTCCGGACCTTAAAGCAACTTCTTTTCCATTTGGTGTAGTGGCTCCGACTGGTTTAACTAGGTCCTGTTACCTTCTCCCTATCGCTATTGGTTTATGATGTATCTTTACCTACCAATAGACAGGGATATCAGATCACTTCTCCTTGTTAATCAAGCAAGAGAATGACCCTTAAGCTGATTTGGGTTCAGCCAAGCCACAACTAAAGTTTTGCCTCTTTGAGGAGAGGACTTAAAAGAATGTAGAATTTACTCTAAATGCAGCTTATTCTATGATGCAAGCAAAAGAAACTAATCTAAATCCTATCTTAATTAGGAAGATATAGATCTAACCCAACTAAGAGTAAGATAATTAAAGTATTGGGATTTAAATATGTCTTGTTTATAATGAATATCAAGTTAATGAAGTAGTTCAATTAACTGATATTATGGTTACCAAAACACATCCTATTGAGACATTTTAACTGAAATAATAAACCAACAACATTCAGGAAGTAGTTCACAAAAATGATATTAATTATCAAATCAGTAAATTCAATAAGTGAATAATGACATGTGGAAATAGTTCACAACACATTACCATTCAATAAATCAGTTTTATAAGACAGATTTCTGAGTAAATAGTTACTCAGAAATCAGATTTTAATTCATAAGAGCAGAGATACATAATAGCATCATTGAGACAAATTACCCATATTGACAATAGTGCACAAACATGAATAAACTGAGACATTCCTATTATCATAAAAATGAAACTGATATTTGAAACAATAGTATTAAAAATACCAATTTATTGCATCCATTTCTCTGATCTTAGTCTCCAACAGCTCTTTACATTGCTTGAACTTCTATTTTCACAGCTAAAGCCACAATAGTGCAAACTTTGCCCTTCATGTATAATTCAAGATACAAAGGGAAAATCCTCAATAATCTCCAGATCTGAGATTTTCTCTCCTCTCTCCTACAATTCTAAATTCCTATTACAGTAGTGCTTTTAGAAGTCTAAAAGTGCAGAGGAGAGCAACCCCTAATTACATTTTGCAATCTATTATTTATAATATTTGTCAAGGAATTCTTGAGAGAAGAATTTGTTGAAGAGAAATCTGCTAAATCCAATTTTACTTTCTTAAAATTCTAATCTTCAATTGCTGGAGCATTCTCACTGATTAAGATCTTTTTCTCCATATTTCTTCCACTGTTTTCCTGCAAAAAGAAATCAAAATAAATTAAGATGCAATCAAAATATCATTTTTGGAAATTAAATCAAATCCAACCTAATTCAATTAAATAAATAATTGAAAATAAAATGTAAGCTTTCTATTGATGCATGTGATGGTTTGATTGGCCAAGGATATCATTGACGAGTGAATCTGCAATTAGAAGAGGCTTGGACAAATGAAAATAAAACTCAGAAAATTGATTTTGTTTTCAAAATTCAGAGCTTGATTTTCTGCCTGATTTTTGATCCAATAGATGACCAAATCTATTAGTGAAACCTCCTCAGAAATATTCTCCTTGATTTTAGCTTTCCAATGAGCCATCCCGGGCCTCATTTGGCCAAGTATAACTCAATCTATAAGCCTCCAAAGTTGATGGATCAAATTTGGCATGAATCTGGAAATTCTGTTTCTGGCCTAACAAATCAAAATTCTCATTAAAAATTAAATCCTAAATTAAAATACTAATTATTCTAAATTAATTATTAATTAACCATAATCTAATTAACTAATATATAATTAAGCTATTATAAACAATTATCTAATAAAAAAACTAAATTATATTATCTAGATGATATTTTAAATTTTAATTTCAATTATAAATATACATATATAATTAGTTTAATTAATAAAAATATATGTACATATAAAATATGATGATGAAGACTAATAATTTAAAAATAATAAATATACCTACCTCCATTACCTTTTATTAACTCCATTCGTTTTAACTCATTTCGAATGAGTTTTGAGAACAAAACATAACATAAGCCTTAAGACTTAGTTAATGCCCCTTTGCATCGGCAAATCGGGAGGATATGTATCGGGGTTTTTAAACTTTGTCACAATGCAAAATCCCTGATCCGATATCGGCATCAGGGTATGGTGTGGTGTCGGGGCTTTTAAACAATTTGCATTAATCTTTCGATCCAATTAAAAGCCCCGATGCGATCAGAACAATTTCTATTATATGCTTTTGTGTTTAAATTTTAATTTAATTAAATTAATTATATTTAATATTTAATTAATTTAATTAATTTTAAACATAAATTTTTATTTTGGTTTTATTTTTATGAATTTAAGTTTTTAAACTACAACAAAAATTAAAACTACAGCCACTTAGAAAATAAATGAAAAATAAACTACAGCCACTTGGATATTATCAGTTTTTTAAGATTAGTAATTGATTTGGAAATTGGAGTAAATTTCTTAAATCCTGATGTTTAATAATTTGGCTGCATAACTAAAAATGGAAAAATGTTAATAAAACTCACTACGGGTTAATATTTAAAATGAATGTGTTATTGAACTAATTTATTTACAAGATGCAATATTGTACATTTTGTCCATTTTTAACTCAGGCTAGATAAATCATGAGACTTCAAAGGAGTACCATTTTCAAACCAGTTGACCAAATGAGGTGAAACAAGTGTCAATGGGAAGCTTATAAAAAGTCGATTCTAACAAAGCAATCAAAACAAGAATCCAAAGAAAATAAAAAGTTAACAAAAGCGTAGGGCAATCAATTAAATAAAAATCCAAAAAGGTATTTAGCCAAAATTTTATAGAAAGGGTCCCCATTATTTGAGTTGAGCAAATCAATAATGCGGGGGTTGTGTTTTCACCACAACAATGTCGACACACGGGAGAAGAACCAGTTATCTCTCTTTGGTATGAATGAGATTTTCCTAAAATTAAAGTAAAAATAATTAAAGAAGATAAAATTATCCTTGAAATGCTTAACTAGGTTCATTAGTCTGAATAAAAGCAAAAATCATCTAACTGTAACTTTTCTTAAAACTTCTCATAAATTAAAATATTTCAAAACTCCATATAAGTCCTCAATTAGTTGTAGAGATAAAGTAGTGGTCACTTTACAACTTAGCCTTTAAGATATACTCATTTGTCACAGCTAGAGCCATTGCTGCCAGCAAACATCTATAGTCTCGATAGGGTTACTTTTTAATCATCAATGATTCAGAATCCCATCTCTTTAAAAATTATTGATTTAGAATTAAATCCATATTATATATATATATATTAATAAATCTTTAAAAGCCATTGTCCTGGTTTGGTGGCCAGATAGTTGACAATGCCATTCACTGATTATAATCAGACTGAACAACCTGGCTCGTGATGACATCCCTTGTCTTATAATTGTTTGCAGTCATAAGCCATTACCCTGGTTTGTTTAACAGTGTTGGTAATGTCAGCCTATTTTTCCCCTATGATCATGGTAAGAAAGCTCATGATGAGACCTCTTATCTTTTAAGTTTAAATATATTTGTGGAATATACTCTAGAAAAAGAAGACTCTTTGGGACAGGGAGAATCATTGACTCCTTAAGAGTTAAGAATGCCAATTTCAGAGTTAAAGGTGCTTTGCTGTAAAGTCTCTTTACTTGGTTATAAATAACGTTTCTTGACTGATAATAAAACTTTGAAAGATCTTAATGAAATTTTGAAATCCCAAAATGATTACAATTTGATGAAAAAGAAATTTTCAGATTTTATGATACTTTGCCAACTTCTCTTGATTGGTAATCTCTTCCTTAAATATGTTTACTTTTATAATAAGAAAATCAAACTCCACTAATAGATTTAAGAAAAAGCTAATAGGTGACTATTAACAATTTTTATCCATGTATGCTGACCATAGTTAGGTAACAAGAAGGCCTTCCATATAAATCACGACAAACTCAGCAAAATCAAAACTGAAAACCAAAAGAAAAGAATTCTTATGCTAAAGTAAAAAAAAGAAATCAGCAAACAAAACAAAACTGAAGAAATTTTAAAAGTGGAAACGAAAATCCAAGTTTCAAAAGATAAACTCAAACAAGAATGCTTATACCAATGTCTCAACAATATGAAGAAAAAGAAAATAACCGTGTAATCAATCTTTCTTATGTTGAGATTTATGAAAATCATACCTTGCAGGGTTGTAAGTATTTTAGGCTTTTTGGATAGCAGTGACGTTAAAATTCAGCCACAATGAAAACTTCCTATCTAGTATCAATATTCTTGTTTCAAAGCATCATTTTAATCATTTTCTAACAAAAACAAAATGCCTAAATAAATAAACTAAAGGTTGAGAAACTTCCTGATATAGCTGTTTCGACGAAGATTATCGTTGCTTCTTGGAATTAAGCCAGAAGAAGAGTATGAACTTCAAAAATATGATCCGACAGAGGATTGAAAGTTTTTATGAAGAGCTGCAAAACATATTTGTATATCAGAAAAACAAAACTGAAACTAAAGCAACGAAATGGAAATTAATGAAAGTGGGTACATGAATCTTACCATTGGATAATTGCTTTTGATCTTACCTGAAATGTATCAGTTTCTCCAAACTAGCTAACTTCTTATTTTAATTATCATTAAAAACATGAAGAAGTCAAACTAACCAAAATCCTGTAACCCAAAATCATTATTTATTTTATTTACACTAAAGCAAGCAGTAAAATGTAAAAATGGAATGCTTAGTGCTCAAGGGAATTGAAATTAAAACAAATGCATCATAAATGAGAATGAGAATTTGCAGTAACAAATGTTTCTCAAAATATTAAAAGTTTCATATAAACTCCATGATTTCATAAATTGTCCAGAATCAAGACCAAATCCACGATAATGAAATTTTAAATATGAAGATAGAGAGGTCTTGAATTCCATTTTTAATTATGGAATTATATATTTAAAACTAAAATGTATGAGAAATTAAAATGGTTTAAATATGCTGCAAATTGGTCATTAACTGCTTTCTTACGATAGTGGTTACCCAAGCTCGCTTTTAAAATTACACATCACCGTATTGGATGATTCACATAACATGTCTCTTCACCATGCTTGAATTTTAATTTGCAAGACTTTACTTTTGTTGTTATGCCATATATCAATTAAATGTTAATGGCTCAAAGGCATGCATTGGAAGATATTGCATCGGAGATTGAAATATCAAATTGAAAATATCAGATCATGTGAAGAAAATATGTGCGATGAGATGTAGTGATCACACTATTGAAGAGCTATTGTATTGCGAATCGTGGACAGTCATGATGCAATTCTTATATTGCACATCGCATCTCGTGATTTTTATTTTGCACATTGCACATTGCGCATTGCAAATTTGGAATAGTGATATGGTCATAAAAATGTGATGAAGCAATTGCAATATGGGCGATGCGATGGATATCATAACTAATCGGCGATTGGAAAACTTAAGCATCCGATGTAACACAATATATTTCTTGCGATGCCGATATGTGATGAAAAGCGGACCCGATAACTTTTTATGATGGGATTTTAATAACATATCAGATCCGAAACATCGACCCTTTTAAAATTATGCTCTCATCACTATTGCGATTGAATGGATGCAATATCTCTTGTGAACTGGATTTGAATTTCATATCAGGTCCGAAATTATGTGGTTGTTGCAATATCAGTAAAGTCGATTATTAGAGATCGGTAATTCATGATAATGGAAGTATACTTCACTTGCAAACATCTGATATGAGAAATGCGATATGAGTGAGGTAATACATCGGAGATCTTTTATTAGCAATATGAAAATTAAGTCGAAACATTTCAGACATGAGTCTTGCGATAATGTTTTAAATTTCACTTGGGTTTTCTAATGAATGAAAGCAAAGCTAAAAATTTCTTAAATTCTAATGAAATACAAATAAAATTTCCCTAAACCTATTGCACATTTGAAATGGGTTTTCCAGCTTACTTAAAGTTTGGAAAACAAATAAAAACCTGCGAATTAAAACAGAACAAGAATAAAAATAAACTAAGAAAAATAGAAGCTAGTAATAGATGAAAATGAACTTGTAGATGCGTACCTGGAAGGAAATTGTGTATCGATTTTACCTCATAAATCTTCAAATTCTTCCTTTGATTTATCAAAATTTTACCTTTGTTCAAAATCATCTCATTATTTATTATAAATCGGAGTGAGCAATCAGCCTAAATAAAATTTGTTTATTCATGTCCAGGAAATATAAAATTTACCAGAAATAAATATGAAAATAGTCTTCCCTTTTGAATTGAAACGACAATTTATTACCTCTGCTTATTCCGAATAACTTGAGAAGAATCTGTATTTGTTATAGTGACTGTTCAATAAAGCCTTTAGTAAATGAATATAATGTGTATTGCAACTAAAGGTCAAAATGGGATAAAGCCACTAATTGTAGAAAAATATCAAAACAGATTTGAATGTGTGCCCACAACGAAATGGACATCCTTAAGGTCAGCTTTAGCAAATTCCAAGGAAGATAATATGAACTTCATATGATTACCGTGAAAGGTTAGACTGACTAATAATGATTGAATTAGAATTAAGCTTATCATAGACAGTCATACATTTCATGGGATAATGAGATCATGTAGCTCTTATATCTTCAACCTTTATCATATAAAATCCAAAAGAAAATCTTATAAGGAAATATAGAAATGAAAAAAAGTGGCTTTGAGGCGATCGATGCCAAGTGCAACCTCAATTGAATTTAATCAAGACATTATTCAAAATAAACAGAGTAGAGGTATTGCTGCAAGAAATTTTGAAAGGAAAGCAAGAATTAAAACTTTTTGATAAGGAGAAAATGTTTCAGTGAAAACATATGAAAAGGGTTGATTACTTTGTTTTATTTTTTAATCTACAAAATTGTTAAAAACAAATTAAATATACAAAACAAACTAACTAAATTAATTCTACTCCTATTCTAACCATATACATGAAAATGGCTAGGTATAGTCATATTTCCAATGTAACCATTCTCTCATTTTTATTCCCGCATATATGTACAGTTTGAATGTTAGTAATAAACATACCAATCTAACTAAACTGAGGAAAATAAATCTGAAATCAGAATGTACAGTTATTGTTAGCAACTTAATTAAAATCTCTTTCTCTTGAAATTTTCTTTCCAATTGGATACCAATTGGATCATAGAAATCTGGGTGGATTTCTATTAAGGATTAGGAAATGTTCAAAGGAAGAGACAACAGGCCAGATTGTGAAGATGAGGTTTTAAATTCAAAGGCCTGGAAAAAATCGTTAGTATTATGTACAAATGTTAAATCATTGACAATTTTCCTTGAAGGAAAAGTTTCCAAATATTTTTCAAATGAATTAATGAAAAATGAATGGAAATTTATTAAATACAATTGAAAATTATTAATTGAATTGGAATGTTGGCCAGATTGTAAAAATATATCCTCTAGTTGGGATTGTCTTTGAGGAAATAGAAGCTTTTGATAAGAAATGAACATCAATTGATATTGACATGTTAACAACTTTTGATGTTCATGGTTATAGCATGAAACTTCAATTTCCCAATAAAGCAATTCATCAATTGAGTGTCTGACAGTAAAGTGATCAATATGGCAGCATAAAGTGTTAAGATTCTGAAAAATAAAATCAAAAAATAAATCTAAATTTAAACAAAATAAGTGTGAAAGAAAAACTAAAATCAAATCACTATTTTTACAACTAATGTTACAGCACAATTGGGATTGTTTTGAAATGATTTTGTTTTCACAAGGATTGGCCAAAATTATGGAATTTGAGTAACTTCGAATTCCAACTTGTGAACTAGAAAACAAATTATGATTATGAGTAGGAATGAGAGCCTGATTATGATATGAATCATAGATTGGAATCTTTTCTTGAATGGTGAAATCATGAAGATAATTTGTTACTCTAAAATGAGGATAGGTTGGAATAATTTCTAAATTGAAATGTTCCTCATCCTCAGATGTTATTTGAATTTCATCATGAATATTTTCTTCAGAAAAATTGAAATCAACATCCTCAATATCAGAGTAATTATCATAAATGACCTCACAAGATTCTCTAGAATTCCCTTCGATATTATCCAATATATCAAAACAAGGAGGAACAAGAATTTTATGTTCATTAATAGTAAAAGAATGATCAACAATTGTTTCTTTATCTTGATAAAAATTTATTGGTAATTCATTAAAATCATCCTCTTTAATTTCTGAAATATCATTAATACTAAGAGTGGAAAAATTACTATCATTAAAAATATCAGGATAAAGGGAAAAATATGAACCTGAAACAATGTATTTAAAAGTGTCTCTTTTTGAGAACTCTTGTGCATTATGTTCATTGTAGATTTCAGATTGCAGATCATTCCTTTGTGTGCTCATGCTTTCTTGAAGAACGCTGCTTTGCTGCTCATAATGGAAAAAATTAGAAATTTGTACAGCAGTTTGCATTTTATTATTTACTTTGATTGCTACTTGTACTTGTTGATTTGCGATCTGATTTTCTAAATTGACTACAGAGTAATTTTCAGATTCTAAGGCAGCTCTTTCTTCAAAATTGTTGTTGTTGTCTTCTTGCATTTGAATATAAATATTTTTCAAGCTTTGTGAAACCACTTCATCACAATTGATTTGCACATCCATGTTGGAATTCTCATTTACGTTAGAAGGGGATGAAACAAAACTTGAATTAATTTCATATGGATTGGGAATGGTTGGAAGAGAACAAATATATTCAAACCAATCTAATGATTCTTCTTCCGTAGGTTTATCTTCGTCTTTAAATCTTAAGCAATTCAATTGAAATCGAATATTAAAATCATTATCAGACTCATTTTCAAACCTTCGTAGATATTCAATTTCCTCACATACCTGTTCATAATAATAGCCGTCAAATTTACATATAAAAATTGTAACAAATTGATCCCAGCGATGGATTGAAGCAACTGGAAGAGTTCTACACCAGCTTCTCGCTTTTGCCGCAAATGTGAGAGTAAAAATTCTGCATAAGATGCCTTCATCAATTCCTTCAAAATCATAATTTGAAATATTTTGAATAAATTGAAAGACATGATTAAAAGCAGAAGAATTTCTCTTACCATTGAACTTTACCTGAGACAAGAGTCTTACCACTTCGGGTGGAGTATTGGAGGATGCATGCCCATGGATACAACTCCAAATTGGAAGTTTAAGAGGAGCCATCACAATAAATAAAATATTAAAATTGAAAAGACTCCAATAGAAAAAAAGTCTCAGGCCCTCCTTCTAGCGCCAAAAATGTTGATGCCTCGAAAATCGCTGCAACAACAATGGGGAATAACCACCCGGTCTGAACCTTAAAGCAGCTCCTTTTCCGTTTGGTTTGGTGGCTCGGATTGGTTTAACTAGGTCCAGTTACCTTCTCCCTATTGCTATTGGTTTATGATGTATCTTTACCTACCAATAGACAGATATATCAGATCACTTCTTCTTGCTGATCAAGCAGGAGAATGACCCTTAAGCTGATTTGAGTTCAGCCAAGCCATAACTAAAATTTTGCCTATTTGAGGGGAGGACTTAAAATAATGTAGAATTTACTCTAAATGCAAGCTTATTCTATGATGCCAGCAAAAGAAAATAATCTAAATCCTATCTTAATTAGGCAGATATAGATCTAACCCAACTAAGAGCAAGATAATTAAAGTATTGGGATTTAAATATGTCTTGTTTATAATGAATATCAAGTTAATGAAGTAGTTCAATTAACTGATATTATGGTTACCAAAACACATCCTATTGAGACCTCTTAACTGAAATAATAAACCAACAACATTCAGGAAGTAGTTCACAAAAATGATATTAATTATCAAATCAGTAAATCCAATAATTGAATAATGACATGTGGAGATAGTTCACAACACATTACCATTCAATAAATCAGTTTTATAAGACAGATTTCTGAGTAAATAGTTACTCAGAAATCAGATTTTAATTCATAAGAGCAGAGATACATAATAACATCATTGAGACAAATTACCCATATTGACAATAGTGCACAAACATGAATAAATTGAGACATTCCTATTACCATAAAAATGAAACTGATATTTGAAACAGTAGTATTAAAAATACCAATTTATTGCATCCATTTCTCTGATCCTGGTCTCCAACAACTCTTTACATTGTTTGAACTTCTACTTTCACAGCTAAAGCCACAATAGTGCAAACTTTGCCCTTCATGTATAATTCAAGATACAAAGGGAAAATCCTCAATAATCCCCAGATCTGAGATTTTCTCTCCTCTCTCCTACAATTCTAAATTCCTATTATAGTAGTTCTTTTAGAAGTCTAAAAGTGTAGAGGAGGGCAGCCCCTAATTACATTTTGCAATCTGTTATTTATAATATTTGTCAAGGAAATCTTGAGAGAAGAGTTTGTTGAAAAGAAATCTACTAAATCCAATTTTACTTGCTTAAAATTCTGATCTTCAATTGCTGGAGCATTTTCATTGATTGAGATCTTTTTCTCCATATTTCTTCCACTATTTTCCTACAAAAAGAAATCAAAATAAATTATGATGCAATCAAAATATCATTTTTGGCAATTAAATCAAATCCAATCTAATTCAATTAAATAAATAATTGAAAATAAAATGTAAGCTTTCTATTGATTCATGTGATGGTTTGATTGGTCAAGGATATCGTTGACGAGTGAATCTGCAATTAGAAAAAGCTTGGACAAATGAAAATAAAACTCAGAAAATTGATTTTGTTTTCAAAATTCGGAGCTTGATTTTCTGCCTGATTTTTGATCCAATAAATGACCAAATCTATTAGTGAAACCTCCTCAGAAATATTCTCCTTGATTTTATCTTTCCAATGCGCTATCTTGGGCCTCATTTGGCCAAGTATAACTCAACCTGTAAGCCTCCAAAGTTGATGGATCAAATTTGGCACGAATCTGGAAATTTTGTTTCTGGGCTAACAAATCAAAATTCTCATTAAAAATTAAATCGTAAATTAAAATTCTAATTAATTCTAAATTAATTATTAATTATAAACTAAACTAATTATTAATTAACATTAATCTAATTAACTAATATATATTAGCTATTTTAACAATTTAAATCTAATTAAAAAAACTAATTAATATTAATCTAAATGATATTTAAATTTAAATTAAATTAATTAAACATTACATATATTAATTAATTTAATTAATATAATATATCACATATAAAATATTATAAACTAATATTTAAAAATAATAAATATATACCTACCTCCATTACCTTTTATTAACTCCATTCGTTTTAACTCATTTCGAATGAGTTTTGAAAACAAAACATAACATAAGCCTTAAGACTTAGTTAATGCCCCTTTGCATCGACAAATCGGGAGGATATGGTATCGGGGTTTTTAAACTTTGGCACAATGCAAAATCCCCGATCTGATATCGGCATCGGGGTATGGTGTGGTGTCGGGGCTTTTAAATAAGGTGCATTTAAATCTTTTGATCCGATTAAAAGCCCCGATGCGATCAGAACAATTTTTATTATATGTTTTTTTTGTTTTAAATTTTAATTTAATTAAATTAATTATATTTAAATATAAATTAATTTAATTAATAAAATTTAAATTTTAAACATAAATTTTATTTTTAGTTTTATTTTATGAATTTATGTTTTTAAACTACAGCCAAAAGTAAAACTATAGCCACTTAGAAAATAAATGAAAAATAAACTACAGCCACTTGGATATTATGATTTTTTTAAGATTAGTAATTGATTTGGAAATTGGAGTAAATTTCTTAAATCCTGATGTTTAATAATTTGGATGCATAACTAAAAATGGAAAAATGTTAACAAAACTCACTACGGGTTAATATTTAAAATGAATGTGTTATTGAACTAATTTATTTACAAAATGCAATATTGTACATTTTATGCATTTTTAACCCAAGCTAGATAAATGATAAGACTTCAAAGGAGTACCATTTTCAAACCAGTTGACCAAATGAGGCGAAACAAGTGTCAATGGGAAGCTTATAAAAAATCGATTCTAACAAAGCAATCAAAACAAGAATCCAAAGAAAATAAAATATTAACAAAAGCGTAGGGCAATCAATTAAATAAAAATCCAAAAAGGTATTTAGCCAAAATTTTATAGAAAGGGTCCCCATTATTTGAGTTGAGGAAGTCAATAATGGGGGGGTTGTGTTTTCACCACAACACCTACAAAATTGATAAAAGGACAAGGATTGGCCAAACTCATGGCAGAAACAAATTATCAAGCCGTGGATATAAATGAACTGGATGACGAACAAGAGATGGCGACTCCACAAATCAGTCAGGCCTTTTTAGATTCACCTTGGTATGCTGATATACTCTATGTGTTACAAAATCTACAAGCTCCTCCAGGGTTATCCAGAACAAAAAATAAGTTTTTGAAAATGAAAGCTTTAAAGTTTTGTATTTTGGATAATGCTCTTTTTTGGAAGAATCATGAAGGTATCTTATTAAATTGTTTGTTAACAATGAAGCTGACAAAACTCTTCAAGAGTTTCATGCAGGAGATTGTGGTGGACACCTCTATTGGAATTCAACTGCAGATAAGATCTTAAGGGTTGGTTTCTACTGACCAACCTTGTTTGCTGATGTAAAGAAATTTGTTACTTCATGCCATAAATGCCAAATTTTTTAGGGCAAGAGAAAACTAATACCTTTACCTCTAAAACCAATCTCTACTGAAAAACCATTTCAACAATGGGGTCTTGACTTCATTGGAGAAATCCATCCTCCCTCCTCTAGCTAGCATAAATGGATTCTCACTGACACTGATTATTTTACCAATATCCCCTCCAAACAGTCCAATGACATCGTAATCATAAGTTTCTTAGAAACCAACATATTGTCTAGATTTGGTTGCCCTACTAAAATCATAACTGATAATGCTGCATCTTTTAAATCAAGAAAGGTGATCAGTTTTTGCAACAAGTACCACATTACCCTTGGCCATTCCACAACCTATTATCCACAAGGGAATGGTTTAGCTAAATTTTCCGACAAAAGCCTCATAAATATCATTAAGAAACTGTTGGAAGAAAATGAAAAGACTTGGCATAAGAAACTAAGAAATGCAATTTGGGCAGATAGATTGACAACCTTAATATCCATTGGCACTAGTCCCTATGAGTTAGTGTATGGTATGGAGGCTGTATTTCCTTCATCATTAGGGGTTCCTATTATGAAATTACTTCAAGAAGCTCAAGTGGAACCTAATGACATCCAAATGAGGATGAATCAGACCATCAATTCACACCAAACTAGAGAGTAATTGTATCAAAGATCCCAAATATGGCAGGAAAAGCTCAAGAAGATATTTGACAGAAGAACCAAGGCGGAAGACTTTCACCTTGGAGACAAAGTGCTAAGATGGGATTCAAGAAGAGAAGATAAGGAGAAACATGGGAAATTTGACTTCCTCTAGAAAGGACCTTACATTATCCATGCACTATAAGGAAACAACACATATTTTCTAAAAAACTTGGATGGCACCGGAGCAGAAGAAGGACCAGTCAATGGTTGAATGTTAAAACATTACTTTGATCCTACTTATTAGGATTTATCATAATAATTAACATGTACATACTATATCATTTGTAATGTCACATTTTTTATTGGACAGTGACTTTTGGGGTTGAAGCCCGAAGAGAAGACCCTAAGCTTTAGAAGTACCATTGTCATACAAAGCAGCAGGAAAAAGAAGATTGCAGACTATAGTCAAAGTCATTCAGAGGCCATTTGTTCTTCTGTTCTTGACTTTCCAC
Source organism: Pinus taeda (assembly GCA_000404065.3). Taxonomy (NCBI): domain Eukaryota; kingdom Viridiplantae; phylum Streptophyta; class Pinopsida; order Pinales; family Pinaceae; genus Pinus; species Pinus taeda. The sequence continues at coordinate 110,460 of APFE031212945.1, read as the reverse complement.
CAGGGAAAGCCATCCCCAAGTGGAACCACTATTAGGCCCCTATACCAATAGGTGTCATATGCCATGATTGACTTGATGAGCTATGTAATATGTTCATACCTTCTTTTGTTGCAAAGGTTTTCCATATTTTCAAAAAATAAAAAAATAAAAAAATGTAAAGAGGGTATACCCTAAAAGAAAAATCAAAGGGTAAAAAGAATAAAGATGGTCAAAAAATGAAAGAAAATAAACCCCAAACAAAAATAGACCAGGAAAGTGTGCAAGTTTAAATGCCACTACCTTCTCATTTTTAGTAATAAACAATTGTGTGCAGCTTGTCACTTATGTCACAATTCATGAATAGTCAAATTGTTTAAACTTGGCTCATTCATTTCTCAATTTCATGTTATAGAAATAGAGAATAAATATCTGACCAAACAGTGTAATCTTGGCAGATAAGTAGATAGGTAGAGTAAATAAAAGGAGCTCAACAGTTTAATCTGAGCCTTTGGATGCAATAAGTGTAGATTTAGATAGATATCATTATGTAAAAAAAAATGAAAATTTGATAAGGGTTTCCCAGTCTAAGTGCACCCAAATAAAGAATAAAAAATGCTAGGTTAAAGTAGGTAGGGTGGATAGTTGATGTTGCAAAATCATATGTGATGAATAATGTCTTTAAATGTGTTAATCCTTCATTTTCATCATAAGGCCAAGGCATATAGTACATTGCAAGCATCCCAAGCAAAGCAAAGTCAACATAATTAACTCTCCTTCTCATTTTCCCTAATTATTCAATAATTTCCCCTAAGGACTCAAGCATTTGCTAAATTGGAGGGGCTCAGAGCATTTCTCTGACTTCTGGAGGGACCAGATCCTCGGCCCAATAATTTCAAAAGCCTAAGTACTTAAAACCATCATTCATTCACTTTCGTAAGTCGTTTCCTAAGTAAAATCATATTTTACTTAGGAAAAATACACAACGTCATATAAAAACCCCTTTTTGACTTAAGCCTATGTTGAATGTACACTCTAATGTTTTACTTAGTGCTTTTCATTACATTTTTTCATATTAATTTTTAACTCATATTATATAACTCCCGAATAGAAGTTCACCCTTTCCCGTATTATTAAATATATATAAAAATCCCAAAATTTTATATATTCTGCCCCTTTGGTTAATTATAACCATAAATATGTTTTAATAGGATTAACTAGTTAACCTGTAACTAGTTAAAAACGTAATCACCCCCGCTGCATGAAAATGGGTTAATTAACCATCACGGTTAATTAATAGCCTCCTCGTCCATTCACAATTAACCCGATACAATTGATTAATTTCTTAATTATGTTGGGCTCGACATAGTTAAAACTCCACCTTATCACGCCTCCTGTCCACCATCCGATTGCGCTTCCATCATCCAACGGTTGTTATTGATATCGCGTGACTCTTGGTGGCTGCACATTGATGCGTGATCACCAAGTGGTTTTCACCTCATACCTCGGCCATGCGTTAAGCAACCAGTGGAATCGCTGGCTCCCAACTGAATATTGCCCAACCCCAAAAGTGGTGCAATACCATATCGCTTACCACCCTCCACATACGAAAAAACGTCTTTTCCCGTGCACATCATCCACTCGAATAACAAAAAACCCCTGCCAACCTTGACTTTTTTAAATAAAACAAACAAAATGTGATTTTCATTGTTTTGTACTACAACCTGCGCTCCCATGCAAAGAACGTCGAAGTCAACTGTCCAAGATTTCCAACTGCCACCTTGTTGAGAAATTTGCAGCTAATGCAGCCCGAAACCTATTAGCCACCATCAGCACCTGTTGTTGTACTATTCACTCCTCGAACACAGGTATTTATCTAATTTCTGCCGAAACCCTGCAAGTTCACGTTTTACACTACAATTCCACATAAAAGGCCAAAATTCATTGCAAATTCAATCTTTGTTTCACTATATAAGTTCTCAGACCTACTGTTTACCCAATTTTTCACAGAAAACCCAAATTCCTTTCTGAATCCACAAGAACCAGAAATGGAAACCCCTGTGGCTTTGAATGTTGCACCCATCAATGCTCCTCATAAAGATTTAGACTATCTACTTCTTGCAGATAAAGACTTCCAGATAAAAGACTTATCCACTGATAAAAACCACCTTAAAGTCTTTTGCCAAGCCAGAGACAACTACCTGAATGGATATGATATCCTAGGACTGTGGGAACTAACCTTCCCATGTATTTTCTCCCCTCAGTCCATGTTTTCCCTGATATAATTCATCAATTCCAGGCAAACTATGATCCCAACCGCAGAGCAGTTATGTCACCAAGCCAAATAGTCCTATTCCCCATAACTACTCAATCCATCAATGAAATGTTGCAATTCCACTCCAGTCAAACTCTCACTTCCATTTCAATGGGGTATTTACTTGAGAAATCAACTCAATTGTCTCAATCAAAACTGAATCGCATGTGTAAGACCTTCATGTTACAGAAACATCAGCCCAAGGGCCCACCTCCTTGTCTAGAAACTTTCTTCACAGATACTGGAAGAATCATTATTGATATGATATCTTCAATTATGGGATTTAACACTAGTGAGTTTGTTGATGAGGTAACCCTAGTGTTGTTGTCAGTTTTTACTCTTGGATAGCCCCCTGCTGTTAAGTATGATTATGCCTCCTATATTGCTAACAAGTTTCATGACCAGTTTTTGAGATTAGATAATGAAGGAATTTTCAAGTATACCACCTTTATATATCATCTAATGCTATACTATCAGTTAGAAAACTTTCTTTTCCCTGTCATGAAACTTGACACCAGAGGCAATCCAAGGTATGTCATCTTTTGGAGTCCTATCTTCCATGATTCCACTGAGTCCCCTTGCATATACATTGAGTTTATTGATCAATTTTTTCATCCAAAAAACACCTTGTTGAGGATGGTTTTCCCTCCCAGGATTAGTGGTGACATTAAGAGGATCCTATGACTCTCCAAGCAGTACAAAATAGGTGATTGGTACCTATACAAGAATCATAGAGAAATCAGGATCTATGAGTGTGAGTTCTACCCTTTTAAGCTACCAAAGTATGTTCCAATGATACTGTTTGCATTGGAATATTTCAGGCAAGTAATAAATTCAGATTTGGTCCATTTTTATAATGCTAAGAATAAAACTCAACTTAGAATCAAGAATCAGTTACACTCTTTTGTCTGCAACACTAGGGAAGCATGGAGAGAAGTAGAAATTTTTTAGAAGATCATCTTAAGTTACAAAAGAGTTTTGGGTAGATACCATATGACCCTAACAACTTTATATGTGATAGAAGAATGAAGAAAATATTGTCACCATACATTCACCATAGGATTCCAGAGATTAAATAATTTGCAAATATGGATGAATGGAGGGAAGGGACCCTAGTAGAAAATGATAGTGAATAGGTCAATATTGAGAATGTTATGAGAGATCTTGAGAAAACACTTGACCTAGATTCTTTTGGGCACGTAAAAAAGATTAGGAATTGATGCATCCATTACTAGAACCTCTCAGTAACCTTCACAAGAAACCAGCACACCAGCCACAAGGTCATCCAAAGGCAAAGAATTAGAAACTAGCATTCAAGTCACAAAATAGTCTACAATGTCTAAGAAGCCTAAAACTTCCAAAGAACAGGCCTAAATACATACTCCTCCCACTCAGGGAAATGTGGGAGAACCTCTAGTTTTGAAAACTCCTCTAAATTAGGAAAGAAACAAAAAGAGAGACAACGATACTACTACCGCTTCAAGTGGACCTTCAGGTAGCCTGCAACAAAAAGGAAAAGACTAAATCCGCTTTCACGGGAGGAATTTGTTGAAGAAACTACAGATAGTCAGAGGGAAGAAAGAGTAGATAACCAACAAACTTTTCCAGCACGGGGAACATCCGTTAGCTCATAAAGGTAGGAGCTAGAAAGACAACAAAGGGCAGAGGTATCATCCTTCGGGCCACCGGGGAAAGATGCCTCAGATATCAAGAAAACATTTATAGAAATAAAAGTCAGGAACGATCCATTGAGGCTTCAATTTTGTAATCAATATTTTAAAATGGCCCCCAAAAATCAACAAAGATTGATGTCAGCCTATGACATCAAAGAAGGAAAAATGATAATGAGCTATTTCAAACCAAAGGTGCAATAGCCTAAATCAGCAATAGATGATCTCAGAACAAATTTTGAGGTCATGGCAAAGGATATTCATCCTTTGGATCAGATTGAATTGCATAAACAAACTATAGAAATGATTTATTCAACCTTGACTGGTAAGGCAATGATGGTCCAAAGGTTGCAAAATTCTTTGGATAACACAACTGCCCAACTACACTTGGAGAAAGCCTCCTCCTAGGCTAAAGATAACAGAATAAAATCTTCAGAAGAAATAATTTTTGGATTGGGACATGATCCCAAAGATGTGAAGGCTATAGAAGCCTTAATAAAAAAGAAAGATGAAGATATTGTTGCCTTGAGTAAGCAGCTAAAGCTGCCTCCTTCAAGGCATCCACATACTGCTGAGATCATAAAGCAAAAATCTAAAGAAGAGTTGATGGATTTACTCTTGAAACTTAATGAACAGCTAAATGAGACTGAGCAAGAACTAGAAAAATCATTGAAGAACAAACAGGGAGAGTCGACCTCTCAGCTTCCTAATGTGATACCAGTAGTCTCAACAGCAATCCCTTCTACACTTGGGACATCCCCAACACCAAACATCCCAACAGCCACAGCAGAGGTGGTCACAGGTATAGCAACAGCAGGAACAACACAGAGCAACATTGCCAATTTGAGCACAGAGGAACTAATAAAGTCAATGGAGGACATGAAACTACAAGTTTCAGAGCTAAATAAGATGAAACAGAAGTATGCCAACTTAGAGCAAAGATATGATCTCTCAAAAATAGCTGTTGCAGAAAAGACAAGAGAGGTTAAAGGATTAGAAAACAAAGTAAAATCATCAGAAAAGCACCTTGCATTTGACAAGCCTCTTGCAAAAATTAAGAAAATTCTTTGGGCCAACACCACTCAATCAATAAACGATGTTTGGCCATTCATCCAAATAATTTTTGAGGAGATTGATCTAATAAAGGCAACCCAAGAAGAAATCCAAAGGACAAGAGTAGAATTAGGAAGAATGCTTGAGGAAGCCAACAGGCTCATAAATTTTTTGAATATTAAAAATAAGTACCAGCTTGAAGAACTTGGCATTAAAGACAAAACATATACCATTTTAGAAATCAAAAGGGTATTAACCCAAAGAACTTTGATGAAAAATTTAGAAAGAAGATTCCATGACATGTAAGCAGAGGTTAATGCTTTTATGGAGAAATTTGTCATTTTTCAGAGTAAAGGGCTACATAGTCCTTCAGTGATTAATGAAAAATTAGTGAGGCACATAGACTATATGGATAGGTTGAATCAATATGCAGGCAATCAAGCAAGTTCATAAACAAGTGTATCAGGAATAAAAGCACTCCTTACAAGCAGAGTTCTCTATGACAGCCTAGAGAACCTGTTCTATGTCGAGCATGAACTAAAGCACTTGTTCCCAATTCAGCCTACATTCTTCAGGTATACAGAAACAGATGAAATCCTAAAAAAGCTTCAAAAAACGAGAATACCACAGCCAAAATGGTGGGAAGAAATGCTTAAAATTTTGTAATTTATCCTTGGTAAAAGGTAAATTTTGATTTTTACCACAGTCAATGAGGGTAAAGAGGATGAACAGAGATTAAACAGGTAAAGAGTATCAGATGCAGGTAAAGTGTATCAGTAGGAAGATTA
>APFE031212945.1:86544-103123 GCA_000404065.3 Pinus taeda | reverse complement strand
CCAGTGTTGGTGATCATCCTTAAACCACCGCCCTTTATACCAACATTTCATAGAGCACATTCAGCCTAGTGCTGCCATGCATTTTTGCACATTTTGTATTACAACTCTCTTCTTGGAGTCATACATAACCCTTTGGATTAAGGGGGGGAATGTTGGACACCTAATCCTAAATGGGTTAGTGTGGAAGCTAAAGAGACTAAGCAGTCCAAGGGACCTTGGGATGTTAATCCCAACGGTCACCATATTGTACTATAAATGTATATCTATTGTTAATAAAATTGTAATGCATGCTTTATCATTCATATCTTTCTCGCTCCCCATGTCTGTTTAACATGGTATCAGAGCTATGATGTGTGGCCTGTGTAGATTTTGAGATTTGTCCTGTTCAGGGATTTATGCTCTCTTAAATATTGATGGTGTGAAGGAGAATGCTGGTATGTAATTTATTGCCCACCATATGAATTCTTTCAGTTTCAAAGCTCAAGTCTCTTAATATTGGATGCCCATGACCAGAAATTGGCTGCGTTAAAACAAGAAACTGGGCAGGCATTAAATTCCCATCTTCATGCTCATGTTATTATTTTTCTGGTCCATTTCCTGACTCCCAACTTTGGCCTTCTTGAGAAATCAGATCTACCCAATCTTGTTTAATTACCGCCTTGCCCTTTCTACCCACCTGGTCGAGGATTTTAAAGAGAGGAAAAGGAAGGTCCAGTTCGCCTGCCACAGTTTTCTTCTTGAAGGTGAAGAGAATGTCAGGAAAACCTGCAATAGAGTTGTTGCACTCCCATTTATCGAGAATCAGGATTCTCTATCGCTCTCGCATTTGATGTTTGGCACACATCCGTGTGTGCAAAACAGCTTTAGGGTTCTTGTTGAGGTATCGCTACCATATTACAGCATTACTTATATTTTTACTTGCTTTTCCTAACCATGTTATTTCCCAATCGATGTCTTCTTCGGTTATTTGGGTTGGCTCCATTTTCTGCCTGCGTAGAGGAGTCGTAAACTACCACGAATTCTATCATCATACTTTTGCGGGTTGGCTAGAGTGAAAAGAAGTTTCAGTAAACTATGTTGAATGCTATCACGTAGATGCTTTGGTCAAATAATTCATTGAATTGCTTGAGAAAGCTTAGCTACAAACAACCTCCAGAGAATCCATGAGATTGCAAATATTGATTTATAGCTGTGATACATGAAATCTGATAATTTCTGTCGTTAATTGGTTTGGTGTCTTGCCTGTTCTGCTGTTTTCCATGTGAACAGTCCGCCAACTCTATAGCCATCTTTGCCACTCTTCCAATTGTAAAAATTAAATACGAGAAGAGCACCGACATTTACGAAAGAAGGCCTTGTATTCGCAATGTTGCTAACATTTCCTTCAGCGCTTTTGCAATAACTCGGAATGAATACAGAGAATGCTACAACCAGAATGACTAGATAATCCATCACGTAAGAATCAAGATCACGAGGACATCACACCGACGCATTTGGAGGCCAGAGATTGAAACAACAAGTCCAAAACAGTAGCTAGAGCTTCAAATGACTTCAAGCTATCGGGCTTCTGAACAACAAATGTGAATCTGAGCATAAAGGATGGTTGTCAGCAGCTACTTTGGGTCTTCAAGGGAATTTTTCAAATTTATGGACTAGATATCTGCAGGAGTTTAAAAAGGGGCATATTCGGATTGAGGAGACAAACTATTTGGGCCAGTCAATGAACAAGTATAGCTTCCCTCTCTTTGAAGCTGAGTAATTCTCTGCGTCCTTGTATTTATCTCTTTCAGTAAATATATGAGTAGACTTTTTCTCTCATATTTGGCTTTTTCGCTTAGTCTGTTGTGAAAGAAATTAAGCTTGCATCACTTGCTGGTAGACCGAGATTTCTGTCATTTCCTTGCTGGTGTACCATGACCAGTCCCTTGTTTCCTTGTGACGTGGAGAGTAGCTGCTGAGGGAGGTGCCTATTTAGGCGAAATAAGGCAAGTTCTTGGAGTTTGGGAGTTACTGGCAGTTGCATCTGGGATCTCTGACATACAGCTCTACCTGGTCTTGTAAGTTTGAGTTTGATCCTTCTTTTTTGTGAACAAGTCTGGCGGCATCTATACTGCTAAATTGGGATACATTGCTTTGATATCTTTAAAGAGATAGGACACACATTTTTTGTGGACTAAGCTCTGGAAAATAAGAACCGCTAAATAATCTATCATTCACATGTAGCCAGCTCTGAGCAACAGATTATTGACTAAGGTACTGGCTAGCTGTGAGCAACAGAGTATTGGCCAAGGAACTACTTCAGAGAAGACAGGTAGAAGGGCCCAGTTACCGTATTTTATGTAAAAATAGTGAAGAGACCATTTCACAGTTGACCATATTTGTCCTGTTACCATTCAGGTTTGGTTATAGATTGGCCAGAGTTTTAGTCTTTTGAAATGTTAGAACATTGTCTACAGATTCGTTACAGAGACAGCATCTCTAAGAGAAAAGAGCCATACCTGTTCTTGTTCTATAAGGTATATTGTTTGCTCGTAATGAACTTTTGAACAAAGATCTATTCCAGGTTCCTCCATTTCAGGTCTCTACGCAGGTAGCTGCTATATTTCAAGTTTAAAAAAAAAAAAAAAGATATTAAACTCCAGATCCCTTGACAGGAGACAATGGGGTCAGTATCTTTTATAGGGGATAATGGGGACCTTTTCAATCGACATTTATTGTCGTCGCTGATGCGTCACAATCTGTAGACCCATCATCCCAGTTTGAGGATACCAAAAGTTTAGATCGATTTCGCCTTAAACTTGGTTTGTTTTTGCGTGTTTAAAGGCTTGTTGAGTAATGAAGATGAACTTCACTTACGGATAGTGAATATCAGCAAAACTATACAGAGAAACAACTCAATGGTAGATAATGATTCATGACATCTAATTGCTAAGCGTTATCAAAAGAATAGAAAAGGCAGCTCGGTCCATCTTCGGTTATATATACCCAGGCAGCTTGACCTATATACCCACGCAGCTCAATGTTAATATATTTTACAGGTGAAATACAGTTGCAATTAATATAATCGCTGTAAAGATAGGGCAATGTGCTGCTGTTATATTTCATGAGGACTCCAAGGACAAAGGAGAGTAAGTAGGCTACTATCCATTGTATGTTGCATTTAAATTGCTATTGGATAATATAAGTTTGTTTGAAGACTGTTACTACATGTGGAAGCATTAGAAACAATGTACATTGAATAAGCTTATGAAATCACCCACCTTGGAGAACATTGTGGCAAAAATCATTTGCATATCAGGGTTTATCTGTTGAGATAATGGCCAAACTTGAAGATGCATTAAAGTTATTGAATATCCTAATTCATTCCACTGTTGATGAGATGGTCAAAGTCAACAAAGAAACTCTTTCTGACATTCAAGCTTATTTGCAAAATGCACAAGAAAAGATCGATTTTTTGCAGCTTGAGACAAAGCTGCAACACGAAGAACTACAGCAATGGAGTCATCATTCTGAACCTATTTCTATTTAGAAGATTGAAACAGACTCCCATAAACAGCAAGTCAATAATGTTACAGTGCAAGTTAATAATGCAACAGTTGTACATGCAGATGCAGAAACTCAGTCTGCACTTCCCAAGCCCATCATCAGACCTTGGGAACAGCTTGTCCACAACAAGCACAGAACTGGTCTTGGATATGACAAGGACTTGTCCTTTCATATTCCAGACTACACTAAGCCCATTCAGTTTCAGAGTGCTGGTTTCATTTATGACAGTTCACCTGCTCCTCATAACAGTTCAGCTACAGTTGTTCCAGACTCTGCTCCTCTTCCACAGCAGCCACAACAACAACAGATCGTGAAATGCCAACATTGTGATCGAGTTGGCCATCTGAAAGATCATTGTTTTGATCTTCATCCATGTAAGCACTGTCATAAAACCACCCATTCTTCACACAGATGCTTCAGCAACAAACGTCCTGCAAGAACAAAGATTAATCTTGGATGGATCGCTTCTTGGCAATGGGCATCAACAGCCAAGAAGATATTCCAAACACATGTCAGAACTTGTTCCAAAGTATTGAACAGTCTTGCAGCTGAGTTTTCACCATCATCTCACCTTGAATATGACAGGGGGGGAAATGATGGTCATCTACAAGCTTCAAAGCCACATCAAGCAAGCCTGAGCCACAACCTGCCACACCAGTTTCAGAGTTGTAGCCAGAGACAAAGATGCCCGTGAACATGCCTTTAGTTGGCAATCTGGGACACTTCCTCTAGCAGAAGACTTCAGCTTCTTGCCAGCTTTGGAAGAGTTCCGGGAACAAAATTGAGAACACATCCTCTAGCAGAAGACTCCAGCTTCTTGCCAGTATTGGAAGAGTTCCAGGAATTGCATTAAGCATTTCAGAGCTGTTGGTCATCCTTAAACCATCACAGGTTGAGACTTCCCTTTTCAGATTGAAGTTTTACCTTTTATGCAGGGTGAGACCTCCCTTTATTGGTTGAAGGTTTTCCTCTTTAAAACAATAGGACCACTTCCTCTAGCAGAAGACTTCAGCTTCTTGCCAGTTTTGGAAGAGTTCCGGGAACTGCACTAAACATTCCAGTGTTGGTGGTCATCCTTAAACCACCGTCCTTTATACCAACATTTCATAGAGCACATTCAGCCTAGTGCTGCCATGCATATTTATACATTTTGTATTACAGCTCTCTTCTTGGACTCATACATAACCCTTCGGATTAAGGGGGGGAATGTTGGACACCTAATCCTAAATGGGTTAGTGTGGAAGCTAAAGAGACAAAGTAGTCCAAGGTCCCTTGGGATGTGAATCCCAACGGTCACCATATTGTACTATAAATGTATCTCTATTGTTAATAAAATTGTAATGCATGCTTTATCATTCATATCTTTCTCGCTCCCCATGTTTGTTTAACAAACATATTACATAACACATCAAGTCAATCATGACATATGACACCTATTGGTATAGGGGCCTAACAGGTCCCACTTCTGAGACAATTAGATCTTAGATATAATATGAAAAACCAATGATGGAGGACTCAAGGTTACCTTAAGGCCATTCTTTAGCATCAAATTTATGGATTTCATTTTACCCTTGACTTCATCCGCACATGCTTCCTTTATATTGTAACACTATAGAGTAACCATCGTATGTGTAGACATAAAACCTTGGTTTGGTTGACACTGCTTTAGGTAGAATGCCCCATTTTTCAAGAGCGTCCATAGTCCCGATGGGTTTTTTGATTTGTATCATAGGTTAGTACCTATTGCCAGCAAGTGTCCATATCCTTGATGGGTTAACCTTTTAGACCTATTTTACACTAAAAGCTCTAGTTCCATGTTTCCTACCATTTTAGGTTTATATTGTGGATATTGCTTTTTCAATTGGTAGATGGGGGAGTGACTTCAGAGAGCCCCTTAAAGTCATAGGATGATACCTTTCAGAGTGACTTTGATTACATGCATAATGTCTTGGATGCATAAGGTACTTATACGTACTCAAAGGACATATCATGAATGAGCCATTTTAATGTGAGATGGATGAGGCTAACTAAAGAATAACCAAAACACACCTAAATTCCTACCAATCATAGGTTTCATGCATTCTTACACTTTTTAAAGTAGTGTTCCACTATGAGTAGATACTTCTGTAACTCTTCTGTAAGTCTTAATAAATATACTCAGATATCATGTTTTGGTGTTGTTGTTATAATATTCAAGTTGTTTTTTTCATTAGTATCATTTTATGGACCTTTAAACTTTGTTTTAATCCCCTTAGTATGCTTTAGTAAATATATTTTGAGAAATTGTTTTTTATTGATTATCAAAAATTTATATGAATGAGAAAAATTAAATTCCAAAACAAAAAATATATGTCAACTATGAATAGTTCGGAATTATCATTCAATTCAACTTTTATGAAAAGTATTGCTTATTTAATCATGTTTGAGAAATAATGGTCTTAAAACATATAAGTAATGATAAAGCATGAATGCATCATTTTTAACAACTTAAGGTAGAAGGAAACATGTCATCAAATAGTCCACTAAGTGTTCCATTCCTTTGACGAAAATGTCTTTTCCGATTTTGAAACGGTTCTTTGAGTATTTAAGCACCCCAAATGGACAATATCCTTGAATCATGCTTTGTCTTGCAAAATAACAAAGCAGTACCAAAATTTTGCGTACTAGTTGGATGAAATATGGTACCACACAGTTCATTTACAATACGAGATCATTTTTCAGTGCAATCATTTCCAAATTCACATAATATTGCAGAAAAAATGTTCATAACTTACTTTATTGAAAGGAAAAATAAGAAACATATCTCACTATCAGAAAGAAATAATAAGCGGGAAGGAAAAGTAATAGTTCAACCATATTGTTGTTGGAAATAAGACTGAGTGGAAATATTCATTAAAATAATATGCAACTGAAGGAGACCTCCACAAAAATATGCTATAGGAACATAGATCTCCCATTTTCAACTAGTTGTTTTTTAGTTGTTAACATCCCCACTTATACAAAACAAATGAGAAAGATGTTACACTATATTTTATAACTGAAGTAACTACTATATGAAGAAAATATCTATTTATTTATTTATTATCCTACTCTACTTGAGAAAAACATATTCCTCTCCTCAAGTATAAGAGTATTTCCAATGTAACCATGTGTGTAACAAATACAAAAATGCATTCATACTGAAGTCAACAATATAGTGTTTAATGTATATCTGAGTATGAAGAACTATTACTTTGGGTGATGATGTCAACAAGTAATGAAGCATAAAGGAGTGGTATGGTCTTATAGTTGTTTGAAACCAAATTTCAACAAAATCAACATGCTCTTTGTTTACCTTGTTATTTGGCCCACTTAACATATCCTCCTTTACTGCTCGATGCAGATCTTATCATATTAGATGATTATCCTCTTGTGTGCTTAGAGGATCCATAGGTTCTAATGGTTTCTCTTCACGATATGCAGGGAAAATTTTAAGGGTGGAAAATTATCTTGAAGTTTAAAAACATTGGCAAATCTCACTAGTCCCTAATATGCAAACTATAAAATGTTTATTGATTTATTTGTAAAATTATTCAAATATATAATGATTTTATATATACTCTCTATTTAATGTTAGAGAATTTTAATGTAAAATAATTTTATATTGTAAGATTTAGGCTAATCATTTTTATAAAAAATGGAAATTGGTGAATCTTCTTTTGGAAAAAATCATGGAAAGTTATCCCACTCGCGAATATTAGCCCCTAAAATTTTCCATCTGATGTGGTCCCTAATTCTTAGGTTTCCTCAACAACTTTGCAAGGGTGAATATATTGTTATGGATGTGATTCATGGATTTTTTGTTATTCTATTGCTTCTAGGAAGGCATATAATGTCTTGGCCACTATCAATATTTGTTTTTCCCAAGATGCAGAGATCCGAGCTATTGCTAGAATTTGATTGAGTCACAATACTTGCTAAGGTTTTGCAAATGGGGTAGTAAGCTAAGTGGGCTTGATTTTGGGGAAAATTCAACAGTTAAGTGCGCTTGAACCAATGACAACCTGGGATGGGTGACCTCTTGAGAAGACTTGGTTACTGGGTGAAAGCCCCGAAAGTGATGATTGATGCTATGCGATTCATTTCACTAGTATCATTCCCGCTTCTTCACCCCTGTAAGCATCACTAGATGCAATGAATGTTGAGCGGACTATTCAAAAATCATGAGAAATTAGTCAATTATGACTACCTCTCATGGAAATGGTGATAGATGAATGACTTACTTAATGCAGTTGAATCCCAAAAATGATACCTAACATGTAACAAATACCATAAAATATCTTTGGGTACCTGAGGTAGTGCATTTGATGAGTTTGAGTAGATATATTAGTATTTAACCTACTTTCTTTCCGTTGAAAAAATATAAGGTGCTTTTGTATCGATAAAAGTGTTACCTCTTAACTTATCTTTCAGTCTTGTCATTGTTTCATCCTTACCAACTCTTCCTTTAAGTGCTTATGTATAGATCTGAGGCTCCTTGTTTCCTAGGGAACTAGAACTTGATTCTCCTTTTAATGTCTGCTGAGACCCTTTATATCCTAGACCATATTTTCTTGTTAATGGTCTTTGTGAGTTGAGGAGATCATCCAATGTTTCTAAAACCTTAGTGAAGATTAGGTGTAAAATTTTCTTGGAATTGATCTTCATGACGTATGTTCTCAAACATACAACTTATGCCTCTAACTCTTTGCAGTATTTTTCCCATTCAACTACCTAATTCATAAGAAGCTCCTCATTTCTCCTAGGTTCTTCAAAATAAATTTTCATAGAAATGATATCTCCATCATACGATCATAAATTAGTTTTTCCTTTCCTCGTTCACAATTCTACCTTCAAGTCTTCATTTTCATCCTCTAGTGTATCATGACCTCTTTTGTTTTTCCTTTAATTACTGAAGTAGAACGTCTTTTACCTTAAGAATTTCTTGTAGATTTACCTTTTGAAGGTATCTTCTCAGAATTATACATACCATCTTCAGCTCTTAGAAGTTACTCTCTTAGAAACTTGTCCTTCTTCTTGGTATTGTTCAACTCGTCTAGTGCAGTAACTAGTTATGCTTCAAGGTCCATCACTCCTTCTTTAGAGTTTGATTTGTCTTCAAACTTAGTCTGATATTGAAATTCCATGAGCGTGCATTCCTAATGTTCTCCCTCAGACGATTCTTCATTTCTTCTCTTAGATGACTCGCCGTCCTCATTACAGTAAAACACTTTTTGTTATAAGTCTTCTTCCTTTGATATTTTTGAGCTTTGTATTCTCTCTTCCTTTATTTCTCTTTCTCTTTCCTTTTAGCTTTATATGGACATACAAAATAAAAATTTCCTATGCTACCAAATTCAAAAAACTTAAATGGTAGCTCACCTTTTTATTCTTCTAAGCCCCTTTTTATTTTCCTTCCAAACTGAGACATCTCCTCAACTATGTCATAGTTGGAGCAATATTGGTGTCTTTTGCACTCTTTGGATTTGTTTGAGGATTTAAATGCTTCTTTCCTTGGCTTCTACTTCACTCCTATAGTTCTCATCTCATAAGTAGTGAGAGTTCTATTCAGTTGCTCCATTGTTAGAGCCTTTAATTCTATCATCTCTTCCAAGGATGAGATATTGGCATTAAATCTCATTAGGAGTGATCTTAAAACATTTTTGATAAATATCCCTTCTTTAATGTCTTCACCAAGTCCTCTAAGAATATTGGCTACTTCATCAACTCTAAGAAAGTATTAAATAATGCTTGAAATTCTTCATTCATTCTAATAATTTCAATTTCATTCTATAGTTTGGATTTTATGTTTATTTACCTTTTCATCTCCTTCATATCTATTCTTAAGCTTGCCCCAATATTCCTTGGTTGATTTGCAGTGCATCACCTTTACCTACTCAAATTGGTTAAGACCAACTACAATTATGTTCTTGGACTTTGCATTAATGTTGTGCACTCTCTTTTCATCGGTATATGTTGGTGGATTTGTTGGAACTATGTATCCAAATTATACTGTAGCCCATACATTCATTACAAGATACATGATGTATAATTCCATTCCAACTCTCTAGAATACATAATTAACTCCATCAAAGACTAGTAATCTTCCTGTGTATATATCCTGATTTGCCTGATTTTCCATGATTCCCCAGGAATCTACCTTCTAGCAATTAAACTATTCCTGAAGGAACGTACTTTGTGATTAATTGTTGGAAATCAATAATTACTAATGGGGGGTGTGAATTGGTAATTCTAAAATTTCCTTCTTTAAACAAGCATCTCATAATCAAACAATAAAATGCATTCACAATTGTACACAATGATTTTAACATGGAAATGTTTCCAAGAGAAAAACCAATAAAGATTGATTCCATTATGATATAAATTCAAAGCACCCACTCCATTTACATCAATTATCCTGTGAGTACCCACTCACAAGAGAATCCAACACCATCATATCAGCAAGCACCAACTTCCTTAGAGGCACCAACCTTAGATTTGGACAGACAACAACCTCTTACTACAAGTTAGATCTATTATTTTGTGAGATTTCCAAATTGAGAACTCCTACAATGGTCTTT
This sequence comes from Pinus taeda, assembly GCA_000404065.3. Classification (NCBI taxonomy): domain Eukaryota; kingdom Viridiplantae; phylum Streptophyta; class Pinopsida; order Pinales; family Pinaceae; genus Pinus; species Pinus taeda. Next base: position 92,978 of record APFE031212945.1, on the reverse strand, counting down.
GATTTAATTCAAAATTATTTATCACTACTCACACACAGTCGCTTAAGATTTTTCAGCTCACATGTGCCTTAGGAGGCTCTTCACTCTTTCATAAACACACAAACACAAATGCAATCTACAACAATGTTCTTCTACTACTCACTCACTATCAGGTTCTACTACTCTCAATTTGTGTTCACTACACATTGTGTGCTTACTATGGTTGTCTTTTACACGGACTTCACTTCTCTGCTACTCTTCCTTTTCACTCCAATTACATGTTTCTCAAGAATAGGTTCTTCAATTAATTCTTCTTTAGATTGAGGAGATTTTTTCATTTCATTCCAACCACAATTTATTGTAGATATCCCATGACACTCTGTTCCTTCACCTTGGGATGTTAAGGAGATCTATATTTAATTCCAACAACCATGCTTTTCAGTTAAATCTTCTCCTTCTTCCATTGTGATTGCGTTATCCAATAGATTCAATATTGTGCTACTATTTCTATTCTAAGTTCCAAATTAGAAATTCATATCTCATCAGCAAATCAAATCTCCCACATTTCACCTTTCTTCACTGTCCAACTATAAAATGAAAAGTTTCCTTTTGTAATTGATTTGAGTGCCTAATTATTAATTGTGTAGGCTCCTAAAAGATTTAGCACCTTGTTCCATAAGACTCTAACTATGACCAAATCCTTATCCCAAAATGCACTTATGCTCCTATTCAAGTCCATGCTTTATTTTATGCTACACTCAAGTAAACCAATCTAAAGACAACACCGTATAACTACTCAGGTTTCATGCTCACTTCCCCATTCCAATAGAATTCGAAGAATTCTATAACACAAACAATCTTCCACAAATGGCTTATCTTTAGAAAATAAAATCTCCTACTTTGTGCCCTTCTTCATTGTTCAACTCTGCAATGAAATATTTTCTTTGGTAATTGATCTCGACGTGAAATTCACAATGGTATAAGCTCCTGATAGTTTGAGCTCCTTCTTCCATCAGACCACAATTGTGACAAAATCCATATTCCAAAATTTTCATATGATCCTATTTGGGTTTGATCCTTATTTGATGCTTAGCTCGAGAAAAAAAACTGAAGATTAAACTACCAAACTACTCAGGTTTCGAGCCCACTGCACCATTTTAATGACATTCCAAGAATTCTATAACATAGAAACTCTTCCATAAACACAATATGTTGGTATAATTCTTAATTTTGTGACATATTGTCAGCTGACAACATCCCTTTCATCATGATAACATCATCCTATCACATGGATTTGACGCACTTAGCCATTTGAAAACTCCAAAATTGACTACCATATGTCATTTGCACAAAGTTCCATGTCATCATCCATCACTAGTCAATGCCACTCATTGGCCACATCCTTCTACCATATCATGAACCTATACAAAGGGTAGGTTTAGGTTTGTGTGTTGTTATTTTGTTTCCCTTGAGAACTTGCCTTCAAGTTTGAATGCCTAAACTACATTGGAACTTTCCCATCACATGTAACTCTTTTCATGAGTTTAGTATTTAGACCCTTATGCATCTACATCCTGAAACAACTCAAGTCACATAAACAACCATAATACCCTAAAATAATTGACTGACCTGAATAGTTGAATGAACCCAAACTGCTCGAATAGCTTGAATAAATAACTGACTGGAAAGAAGTGCAGAGTTCATCCCTTCTACTGTGCACTTGTTATTGTGCTCATCGACAGCCCGAGCACCTAAACTTCTTCACTAGCAGTTGACCACCTAACTTCAATCTGAAATACCTCTTCAAATCTTCATAGTTTTTCTAACTATAATATATCATTGGAAAAGTACTCTTGAGGACCATCCAACCAAGTAGTTTGTCAGGGCGTTTGACTTTATCTTCTGTAGACAAATTTGCTTCAACCAATAGGCTATTTAATCATACATCGACCAGATATATTCATAATGTGTTTAATGATTTTTCAATTATTTTTGTTCTATGATGGTTCTCTACCAATGACCTAAACAACCAGCATGATGTTTCTCTTAACACCAATTATTGTACATCAATCTCCAAGTCCAATCACAAGTGCCAATCAATGACAACACTATGTCCAACAATCTCCAACATTCTATATAACAATTTCCCCCTTTTTCATTAATGACAATTGTGTCAAACACGTCTAAATCATTGATGATAACTTCATGAATCAATAACACGTAACACAAACCATGCAACAACACTCCCTTGATACCAATCAAGTTCATTCTTCTCTACATTTAATACTCCCCCTTAATGTGATACCTTACATGGTTGATTATGTATTGTGCCTATTCTACTTTGAATTATCCTCTCTATACCACAAATCTATACAACTTCTCCCTTTCTATATGCTCCTTATCCTCTAGTTCAAACCATTCACATTTTGTCTCCCCTTGGGGTCCACTGTGTTGAGAAATGTTTAAGCATGGTATCTTCTCGCCCTTTAACATCAATGGAAAGGATATACATGCCTAACATATCTCACCTTGAGATAATTCCTTGTTAGTAAATGACAAATATTCTTTTAAACATACAGACAGCATAGAAGATTGAGAATATCATCATTCTTCTCCTACAACATACTCATTATATTTCTTATGTAACAGAGTAGCCCCTAGTTCTCAAATAAGCATTCAATTTGAGAAGGGAGAGACCACTCCCAATTTGTGTCTGAGGTACTCAAAGAGCTACTTGGATAGCAATTTCATGAAATTGTATGTAACATGTTCATTAGTAGCCACATATTTGAATCTCACAATACTAGTAGCAACTCGATCACTCAAGAAATGATATTTAATTGGAATGTGCCCATACTTAGACTACACAATAGGATTTTTTGAAATACTAATGGCACTTGTGTTATCACATACAATGGGAATTGGATTATCAAAATCAACTTTGATATCCTTTAGTGTCTACTTCATCCACATAATTTGGGTACAACAAGTAGTTGCAGTTATGTACTCAGCTTATTTTGTAGATAAAGATATTGGATTCTTCTTCTTACTTACCCAATCGATTAGACAATTCCCCAAAAAGAACACTTCTTCACTTTTACTCTTCCTATCATCAACATTTCCATCCCAAGAAACATCAATATAAGCTTTCAAGGTATTGTCCTTATGTCATTCATACCATAGGCCATAGTCTATTGTCCATTGAATATATTTGAATATCCTCTTTACTGCATTGACATGTTTTTCCTTTGGATTTGCTTGAAGCCTCACAACTAATCCTACTGCTTTCATAATAATTGGTCTTGCAGCCGTTAGCTACAACAAGTTTAAAATCATGAATTTGCAATTCACTTTATTTACTGTGTGAAGCTCATCTTCTATGCTTAGTTTATAGCTAATCACCATAAGTGTACACATAGGTTTATAGTAATCTATCCCAAACATTTTCAGAGTTTCTTTGAAATACATTGGTTGGGAGATGAAAATACCTTTTTATGATTGAGAAAACTGCAACCCAAGGAATAATTACAATTCCCCTAGCATGGACATCTTGAATTCTTTTTGAATTTCCTCAACAAACTAATGTCCCATCTACTCAAAATCAATTATAAAAATGACATTGTTTACATACACAACAATAATCAACATATTATCATTTTCACATTTAATATACAAATTGTTGTCTTTTTTTCCTCTTCTAAATCTGTGTTTCCATATATACTTGTCCAAACTAGCATATCATGCTCTTGGGGATTTCTTCAATTGATATAAATTTTTTCTTAGCATGCACACACAATTTTCCTCTTTTGAAAGCATAAATCCTTCTGATTGTTCAATTTATACCTCCTCTTCCAATTCTCCATTAAGAAATGTTGACTTTACGTCCATCTAATACACTCTAAAGTTCTTATAAGATGAAAATGCCAGAAACATTATTATTCTACCTTATCTCGCTACAAGAGAAAAAATTCTTTGAAATATACACCTTTGACTTGGGCATAGCATTTGCAGACTAGCCTGACCTTGTTTCTCACAACTTGACCATCTTCATTTAGTTTGACTTTGAAAACCCACTTTCTGCCAATGAAATCCTTCTCATTCAGTATCAAAAGTCATTCCCAGGTTTTTTTTTCTCTCTATTTGATTAAATTCTTCATTCATGGATTTGATCCAAAAGTTGTCCTTACTTTCCTGATTGAAATTAATAGACATCATCTAGGAAAATAATGCAATTTTTTCTTTTCTACGATTGCTTATAAATATTCTTCTATTGTGCACACCAATATCATTACTTCCAATTATGTAACTCTTAGGCTGTTTCTTTTGAACATATCTTGAAGGTTTTTTTTTTTTTTTTATTTATGAGATAATTTTTTTAAATCATCTTCTTCTTCTTGTAAATGTTCGTATTCTTCTTCCTCCATCTCTTTAGGTCCTTCATTTTGGTACAGAGAACTATTATCCACATATGATTTGTTCTAAGCATTTGATGTATGCTGTACATCTCAATCCACATTGATTTGTTATGATATAACACTTTCTCCCAAATGCATAGGTGGTCCTGCCACTATTTAGTATGAGTTGAGTTCTATTGATCAAATAGATAATGGATTGGGTTGCTTCTCCCTAGAAGGTGTTTTCCACATCTATTTCATCCATCATGGCCCTAGCCATGTCTTGAATAGTTTTTTTCTTTTGTTCTACCACTCTATTTTTTTGAGGGGTTCTTGTAACATAATACTACTTTCTAATATCTTGATGTTAATAGAATTATTTGTTGTGTATGGAGCATGATTGTTCAGAGGTCTTTGTTTCAACCGGATGTATACCCTAAGAAGTTTGTACACCCCTCCATGCGGGGCGGTGCGGGGGGGGGGACGTTTCCCCCCCGTGGGGGTCAGGGGGAGCCGATCCCCCCCGGCTGGGGGGTCCAAGGACCAGCGGTCCCCCGACAGGGGCTCGGGGGTAGCAACCCTGAAGCTAAAAACAGATGTAAAATTTCCTTGTAAAAGTATAGTAATTTCTAGTCAATCTGGGTCGTTCATTAAGAGGATGATCTAACAGTAGAACTTATGTTTAGTTTAGGGTTTTTCCCCTAGAAGGCAACCCCTCTCTTTGGATGAGGGCATTGTATTGAGTCTGTGTAATATATGTGTATTCTCCGAGCAAGAAGCAGAGAGGTGAGACTGTGAGAGAAAAAAAAGGATATTACAGTGGATCTACTGTAGGTTGTGTCTCTTCATTTTGCTAGATAATAGAAAGGAAGGACTGGCTGTTCGGGGTGGACATAGCCCAAACTAGGTGAACCACATATATCTGTGTCTCTCTTTTTTTATGCGTTTTCTGTGTTTATATTTCTGCAATATTTTATGTGTTACATTGCTCCATAATATATAATTTTCTAACAACTGGTATCAGAGCCGAAGGTCTATTTGGCTGATAAACTTGCAGGAAAGAAGGGTTCCTCATTCGAGTGTGAGCAGTGGTAGAAGATGGTAAGTTTAGGGTTGAGAAATTTAACGGCCAAAACTTCTCGCTATGGAAAATGCAGATGGAAGATTTTCTGTATCAGAAAGATCTATACCTACCATTGGGCAGAAAAGCAAAGATGCCGATGGGAATGATAGATGAAGAATGGAACCTTCTCAATAAAAAGGCACTCAGAACAATACGGTTGTGCCTCGCAGTGTCGATCGCCTTCAACATTTCGAAAAAAACAATGATAGAGGGTTTGATTAAGGCATTGAAGAAACTATATGAAAAACCCTCAACCTCAAAAAAGGTATTTCTTATGAAATAGTTATTTAATATGAAGATATCGGAAGGTGGATCTGTTGCAAACCATTTAAATGATTTTAATACTATTACAAATCAGTTATGTTCTGTAGGGGTAAACTTTGATGATGAAGTTAGACCTATGTTATTCTTGTGCTCATTGCCAGAAAGATGCAATGGTTTAGTAATGGCCATTAGTAACTCTGTGTCTAGATCTAGTAATTTAAAGTTTTATGATGTTGTCGATGCTATCCTTAACGAGGAAATGCAACGGAAAATCTCCAGTGAGACATCGGGTAATGCTTTGAGTGAAAAGTATAGGGGAAGAAAAATGGAAAGAGGAAAGAGCTCAGGATATCGCAGTAAATTAAGGAAAGGCAGATCTAAGTCCAGATCGGGGATAGTGTGCTGGAAATGCGGAAAGAAATGACACCTAAAGAAATATTGTAGATCTCGGAATGGAAAAAAAGGAGATGCATAGCAAGAAAATAATCATGAAGCAAATGTGACAGGTGAGGTGTTACAAGATGCTTTGATTCTTTCTTTCGAAAATATTATTGATTCCTGGGTGGTAGATTCAGGGGCCTCATTTCATGCCACAACTGATAAAAAATACTTTCATGACTATGTTCAAGGAGATTTTGGACAAGTTCGTTTGGGTGATGATAAACCCTGTAAAA
>APFE031212945.1:1032-81299 GCA_000404065.3 Pinus taeda | reverse complement strand
TCTCTTGTTTTATGCATTTTCTATGTTTATATTTCTGCAATATTTTATGTGTTCCATTGCTCCGTAATATATAATTTTCTAACATTATTTTAATTCCCTCCAAGTGAAGTCTCCTCCCCTATTTAACTGTAGGGACTTGATCTTCAGATCTTTTGCATTCTCAACTGAAACATTGAATACCTTAAATTTGCTTAAAGAATTTGATTTTTCTTTCATTAGCGTTATCCATGTGGCTCTAGTGAAATCATTAATGAACAAAGCAAGGTACTTCTCATTGCTTGGACTTTGTGTCCTTTTGGGCCCACAGATGTTTGTATGAACTAGTTCTATTGGTTTGAATGTGGAATACTTGTTTGTGTTGAATTTCACCCTTTTCGATTTACCACATTGATAGGACTAACACAATAAATTATCTACTTTTGATAGTTTTCGTAAGCCCCTTAATGCCTTTCTTTTGTTGACCTTAAACAAATTGTCAAAGTTGACTTGACCCATCCTTCTATGCCAAAGCTATGTCTCATTAGCTTTTCTTAGATAACACTTTTCCCTCAAATCATCATAGACATAAGCATTGTTGGGAGTTCTAATCGCTTTTCCAACCATATTTCCATTCTATTCCTTTATGATCTCACAATCCTTTGATCGAAAAATGACATTTTATCCATTATCACACATTTGGAAAAAACTAAGAAGATTATGTTTGAGTCCATCCACATAAATAAAATTATGATCCTTACTCTTCTTATCTATGCTAATCATTCCCTTTCCTTTGATTTTTGTTGGGAATTTTTTCTAAACTTAACACTTCACTCTTGTGTCCAATAAAGTGCTTTGAGCAACCATTGTCCACATAACACTTCTCATATCGGTCATGAGAATAAAACAAAACACTGCATTTCTCTGTTTCTTCTTTATTTGTTTCCATTTAATTTCATTCATCTGAGGGCACGACTACTTTGAATTCTTCTATTCAATAAGCTTTAAAAAAATTATTCTACACTCATTATCCATGTGATAATAGTTATGGAAAATATAACATTGAATCTCATTCATAAGAGGGAAGAATGAATTTAACTATGCAAGAGGGAAACTTTTAGATATACCAAGATGAAGGTTATTGGAATTATAATTTTAATCTCTTTCAATCTTAATCACTCTAGAATAAAAAAAATTATGACCAAAGTGATAACACGTGTAAAAAATACCATCACATATATTTGGGTACCTGAGGTAGTGCATTTGTTGAGTTTGAGTAGATATATTAGGATTTCCCCTATTGGGTTTCCGTTGAAAAAATATATGCTGCAGTGATTTTCTATCAATAGAATTGTTACCTCTTAATTTATCTTTAGGCCTTGTCACCCTTTCATCCTTACCAAATTTTTCTTTAAGTGCTTATGTATAGCTTTGACGCTCCTTGTTTCCTGGGGACCTAGAACTTGATTCTCCTTTTGAAGTCTACCGAGACTCTTTATATCCTAGACCATATTTTATTGTTACTAGTATTTGTGAGCTGAGGAGATAATCCAATTCTTTTAAAACCTTAGTAAAATTTAGGTGTAAATTTGTCTTCGACTTGATCTTCAAGAGATATTTTCTCAGACATATGACTTCTATCTCTAACTCTTTGTAGTTATTTTCCCATTCAACTACCTAATTCATAAGAAGCTCCTCATTTCTCCTCGATTCTTAAAAATAAGTTTTCATAGAAATGATATCTCCATCATATGATTCTAAACTAGCTTTTCCTTTCCTTGTTCACAATTCTAACTTCAAGGCTTCACTTTCATCCCCTAGTTTATTATGACTTTTTTATTTTTCCTTTAATTACTAAAGTATAATGTCCTTAAGCTTGAGAATTTCTTGTAGCTTTACCTTTTGATAATGTTCTTAGAATTATGCATACCATCTTCAGATCTCAAAAGTTACTCTTTTAGAAACTTGTCCTTCTTATTGGTCTTCTTCAACTCCTCTAGTGCACTAACTAGTTATGCTTCAAGGTCCACCACTCCTTTTTCAGAGTTAGATTTTTCTTCAAACTTAGTCTCCGATTGAAATTACATGAGCATGCATTCCTATTGTTCTCCCTTATACGATTCTTCATTGTTTCTCTTAGACGACTCACTGTCCTTGTTAAAGTAAAACACTTTTTCTTATAAGTCTTCTTCCTTTGATATTTTTGAGCTTTCTTTTCGATCTTCCTTTAGTTCTCCTCTTTCCTCTCATATTTATGCGGAAATATAGAAGAAAATTTTCCAATGCTACTAGATTCAAAACATTTAAATGGTAGATTGCTTTTTTATTTCTCTGAGCCCCTTTTGAATTTCCTTGCAATCTAATCCATCTCCTCGACTGTGTCATAGTTGGAGTAATATTGGCGTCTTTTGAAATGTTTGGATTTGTTTGAGGATTTAAATGTCTTTTCCTTTGTCTTCTACTTCTCTCCTAGAATTCTCATCGGATAAGTAGTGAGACTTCCATTCAACTGCTCCATTGTTAAATCCTTTAATTCTATCATCTCCTCTATGGATGAGATATTGGCATTAAATCTCATTAGGAGCGATCTTAAAACCTATTGGACAATTAACCCTTATTTTATGTCTTCACCAAGTCCTCTAATCATATTGACTACTTCATGAACTCTAAGGAAGTATTCAATAATGCTTGAACTTCTTCATTCATTCTAAGACTTTCAAATTTCATTCTATAGTTTTTGAGTTTAGGTTTCTTTACCTTTTTATCTCCTTCATATCTATTCTTGAGCTTGCCCCAAGATTCATTGGTTGATTTGCAATGCATCACCTTTACCTACTCAAATTGGTTAAGAGAAACTACAATTACGTTCTTGGACTTTGCATTAATGTTGTGCACTCCCTTTTCATTGGTATATGTAGGTGGAGTTGTTGGAACTCTATATCCAGATTCTACTATAGCCCATACATCCACTACGAGGGACATGATGCACACTACCATTCCAAATATCTATAACACATAATTAACTCCATCAAAGACTAATAATCCTCCTGTGTATATATCCTAATTTCCCTGATTTTCCATGGTTCCCTAAAAATCTACCTTCTAGCAATTAAACTATTCCTGAAGGAACCTACTCTATGACTGGTTGTTGGAAATAAATATTAACTAATGTGGGGGGTGAATTGGTAATTCTAAATTTTTGCTCTTTAAAAAAACATATCACAATTGAATAATAAAATGAATTAACAATTGTACACAATGATTTGAACGTGGAAATGTTTCCTGAAGAAAAACCACAAACTATTGATTCCATTTGATATAAATTAAAAGCACTCACTCCAATTATATCAATTCTTTTGTGATTACCCACTCACAAGAGACTCCAACACCATCATATCAACAAGAACCAACTTGCTTAGAGGCACCAACCTTAGATTTGGATAGGCAACAACCTGCTACTGCAAGTTAGATCTATTATTTTTTGACATTTTCAAATTGAGACCTCCTATAGTGTTCTTTGATTTAATTTCAAATTCGTTATCACTGCTCACACGCGGTCATTTCAGCTTCTATGACTCCCATGTGTCTTAGCAGGCTCTTCACTCTTTGGAAAACACACAAACACAAATGTAATCTACAACATTCTTATTCTTCTACTCACTCACTATCAGGTTACACTACTCCCAATTTGTGTTCACTACACACTGTGTGCTTACTCTGGTTGTCTTTTACACACACTTCACTTCTCTACTACTCTTCCTTTTCACTCCAATTACATGTTTCTCAAGAAAAGGTTTTTCAATTAATTCTTCTTTATATTGAGGAGACTTTTTCATTTCATTCCAGCCACAGTTTATTGTAGATCTCTTGTGACACTCTGTTCCTTCACCTTGGGATGTTAAGGAGCACTATATTTAATTCCACCAACCATGTTTTTCAGTTAAAGCTTCTCCTTCTTCAGTTGTGATTTCGCTAGCTATCAGACTCAATATTCTACTACTATTTCTATTATGTGTTCCAAATTATCAATTCACTTCTCATCATCAAATCAGATCTCCCACTTTGCGCCTTTCTTCACTTTCCAACTATAAAATGGAAACTTTTCTTTCATAATTGATCTCAGTGACTAATTTTTAATTTTGTAGGCTCCTAACATTGTTAGTTGTTCCATAAGACTGTAACTATGACCAAATCCTTATCCCAAAATGCACTTATGCGCACGTTCAAGTCCATGACTTATTTCATGCTACCTCAAGCAAACCAATCTAAAGATAAAATTGTAGAACTAAATAGGTTTCATGCTCACTTCCCCATTCCAATAGCATTCCAAGAATTCCATAACAGAAAGAAACTTCCACAAATGCAACCTATTGGCACAATTCCCAATGTTATGCCTCATCATCAGCTGACGACATTTCTTTCATCATGATGACATCATCCTACCACATGGGATCCTTTGAATGGTTCCATGTATCACATGCATTTGGCCCAGTTGTCCATTCGATAAAAATCCAAAATTTTCTACCACATGTCACTTGCACAAAGTTACACATATCACGTGCTCAAAGTGCCATGTCATCATCCATCGCTAATCAGTTCTGCATCAACCTATGTAGAGTATAGGTTTGGGTTTAGGTGTTGTTATTTTATTTCCTTTGAGAACATAACTTCAAGGATGAATTCCTGAACTATATGAAAATCTTTCCATTGCAAAAACTTTATTCATGAGTTCGGGTTCAAGACTCTTCAACATCTACATCGTTGAACAACTCAATTGAGCCAAATAGTCGGAAGACCCTGAACTACTTGATTGAACTGAACAATCAAATGACCCCAAACTAATGGAGTGACCCAAACAACTGAATGAACATGAACAAGTATGAAGTTCATCTTTTCTACCATGCACTTCTTACTTTCATTACCAATAGGCTGGAGTCTCTAAATTTCTTCAACAAAGGTTGACATCCTAACTTCAGTCTGCAATATCTCTTCTAAAACCCTTAAAAAAAAATTTGGACTACCATATACCATTGGAAATGTCTTACTAATCACCATCCAACCATGTTTTTTTCAAGGGAATTTGACTTGATATTCAATAGACAAAGTGACTTCAACCAATAGGCCATTCAATCATACATTCACTAGTTATAGTCATAATTTTTTTAAGGATTCTTCAATTATTTCTCTACTATGATGCCTCTCTACCAATGACCTAAAAAACCATCTTCAGTTACTCTTCACATCAATAATTGTACATAAACCCTCAAGGTTAATCTAGTTTTCCAATCAATGACAACATTGTGTCTAGCAATCTCCAAGACTATGTCCAACAATACAAAATGGACTTACTGGATCAATAAACTGACATAAGCCAACGACCAATATACCTAATGCCAAAATGTAACCAACGAGTCCCCATAAACATACCCATGACCTCGAAATATAAACAAAAAACACTAACCAATCATCCCATCGACCATAGCTTGTAAATCTAAAGGGACCACACCCATTTTGTCTCGAAACTGCAATGTGATGTCAATTGGGAGCTCTACAAAAAAATCAATAAAATGATGCCACCAAACCAATAACTCTGTCAATAGGAGGAACAACTGGTGACTTTGATGCTGCGAGATTGGATGATGGTTACAAAGGATTGGGTAACAATTCGTATAAGGTGCCAAAATGAGAGTAAACCAGATCCAAGTACTGGGCATGGACAATGGCTTTCTTTTAAGTGATGCATCCACCCATAGCCATATCACGAGCAATTGGGGCTATGAATGATTTGGTAAACAATTCAATGAGCACTGATCAGCTATCTCAAACTTGATCAAGTGACGTCTACATATCCATTCATGGATATGATCAGAGAGGTGTGTCATAGTGTCTTGCTTAAGCGATGTGAGCAAATAGGTGCTAGTTTCATAACGAAACAGTAGCTGAAAATGTGTGAGGAAAGCCATGGATAACGAATTGAGTTCATGGAAAGTAATTTGAGGTAGCTCGATGTACCATTCTACTGCTACACCCATGAGGGTTCGTAGAAAAAGACGAAGATGAATGGATTCGTCCACATATGAGTTCTAGGAGCACTAGAGGTGATATGTCATCACAAGGGCCTGAGAATATTCTTTATCTTTTCCATCAAACTTTGGGGAATCACTTGGTATCTTGGATGACATTGAAGGCCAGTACGGTGAATGAAGAATCAGATCATTCATAAGACGCGATACATCTGGCAACTCAAGTGTAGCCAAGAAAGGTAGTTAAGTGTTAAAAGGCATGGGAGGTTGATAGGGGGGCCCATAAGGATGAGCCCATCCCTGCTAGTAAGGATTTTGACCCCATAGTGGGGGATTTCATCCATATGGCATTTGAGGCTACTCCCATTGTGGATTACCTTGACCAAAGGAAGGATTCAAACCAATACCTTGAAACTATCCATGCACAAGTTGCTGATAGGCAACATATGGGTTAAAAGGATGCTGAGCCTATTAACCTTAGACATATGGGTATGGGACCTATTGTCCTGTAACATAGGGCTATTGGGCCTGTTGTCCATGACCAAGAGGGTTCTGGACCTGCAGTCCTTGGCCATAAGGTTGATACACTTGTTTCCCTTGGACGTAGGGGTTTTGTACCCGGTGCACTTGGCCAGTAGGATTTTGAACCTATTGACCCTAGACAAGAGGATTCTGCACCTGCTACTACAAGATTTGACCTTGACCCTATCCCTACAAAGGTTGACCTTTTTGGTATCTATACAAGGGTTGATGTTGCCCAGGTTGGTTTTGATGTTGCAAGGGCTGACTTTGTAGTTGCAAAATTTGTCCCTGGGGCTGTAGAGGTTGGCTCTGTGAGGGTATGGGTTGAGAGGTATGCAGAGCATATTACATCTGTAAAGGACTGACCTTGCAGTTGTTGCAGGTGACCTTGCTGCAAGATAATCTGCCCTTGTCGTTGCACGGAAATCCCTTGCTGCAACAAAGTTTTTCCTTGTGGTAATAAAGGATGCCCTGGTTATTACAAAAGTTTTCCTTGTTGTCGCAAGTGTACTTGAACAATGCCCATGAAATTACCGAACCGAATCTGGCCGTAGCCAGGCTGGATGTACTACCCAGGTTGGACGGTGTAAGGTTGATTAACCAATCCTTGAGAACCATATGGCACGTAAGGATTTTGGTATTGGACTTGAGCCCCATAGGGCTGATGATAATGAACATTGATTGATCCAGACAAACCACCAGGATTCTGGACCTATTGGTACTAGACATTGCTTAATCAAGTAGGGTCAGCAAGGTTGTAAATAATACCAGAAGAGTGCTAGTTTATACCAAGCATGTGAGCTTGTGATTTTCTCACATTAGTGGCACCTGACACCATAAAGATATTCAGGTTCTACCCCCCAGGCTGTGGCACAATCTGGAAACTCACTAACAGGATAGAAGAATTGGCAGAGACAATGTTTGAAACCATTGGTTGAGACTTACGCGTAACTGGGATCGATGATACAAGAGGGTTCAGGACAGTGGTTGCACAAGGACTGAAGTAACAACTAGTTGGGAAGTCATGTTCATGATGAACAGACCTGACGTAGACGTGATGTCTGACGCCAAAACAAAATTATGGTAGAATGATGAGGCACTAGGTGTGTCTGAAACTGAGTGTCCCAAAGACACTTAGTCGGGTGGCAAACTGGAGGGAATACCTTCTGAATAAGGGAAACCCTCAAGTGGGAACTACAACTACAATTCTTAAACCTCAACAATGTGTGGAGTAGAAACTTCAAACTCATCCGGAGAAGTGACCAGGGCATCGCCTTCGAGTTCAATGTCTGAAAACAAATGACGATGAATGGCTGAATGTGTACTGGGGGATAGCTCCAAAGGAACACTCGATTGGTCGTACGCACTATAAGGACATTGTGGTGATATCTCAGAAAAATCAAACACAGGGTTCAGAGGATAGATAACTAGTCGAAGCTGACCATCAGTGGTCAGTGAGTTCTTGGGAGTTCGAATGGGATTATTCAGAGATTTCGAGCCAATATCAGTAGATGACCCTAAATTGAAAGTAAGTGGAGGATGAGATGACAATGATTGAACACTAAAAACAATTACAAGTTCAACATTTTGGTCCTTAGGTGACTCTGGTAACTCAGGAAATAGCTCCTCAGAAAATCTTTCAAATCGAGGAGATGAAGAGGAATTGGGTGAACAAGATGGTTCACCCACAATTCCCTTGTCTTAGGCGACAGAATAAGTAACTTCAAGGCTTTAAAATGTCCTTTTAAGGGAACTCACTATTTGGTCAAAAAGACTAACAGGATGTTTTGGATCGTGGGAAATAAATTATTAAGATGCATAAAAGATTGATGTTATTTCATTTTTAAAGAGTCGAGAAAGAAACCAAGATGACACTATCACTTTCGATTGGAAACGAGCTCGAAAGGACAAGTGCTAGAATGATATTTTAAGTTTAATGAGACAAAAATATCAAATGACTACTCTAGATGGTCTAGGTGAACAAGATTACGAGGCAATCGTGAACTATAGAATACCTGCTGGTGAACTAAGAAGTACGAGCAGGCAATCTCT
The DNA here is from genome assembly GCA_000404065.3 of Pinus taeda. Taxonomy (NCBI): domain Eukaryota; kingdom Viridiplantae; phylum Streptophyta; class Pinopsida; order Pinales; family Pinaceae; genus Pinus; species Pinus taeda. Next base: position 72,726 of record APFE031212945.1, on the reverse strand, counting down.
CTAAATGTTGTGTTTAGTGTATCACGCTCGTAGGGTAGCTGACTCGGCGTCCTAAGGATAAAAGGATTGCAGCCTAATGGGGTCTCCCATTATATACTCTATGGTACAGCTCGATGGTATGGGGAGCACAAATCCATGCTAGCATTGTCTAATGCCAAAGCTAATGACAGCTGCTAGGTTTACAGACACCGGAACATGTCTCTAGCCTAGACCTTCTAGATATGATCGTTAATGTAAAATGTGCCTTAGGTTAGTTGAATTCATTTTAGAGTTGATCTTGATTTATTTTTAGGTTTTTAGGTCTTAGTGTTGCTACTCAAAAAACCTAAAATGCAACTAAATGGGGCAAGACATTTTCAATTTCATGAAATGCCTACATTAGAGAGGGTAGAAACTACTCAATCAAATGCAAACAATCAAGCAACTGAAAATGAAATGATCTTTCACTACTTCACTTTTTCGAAAAATAAACTAATGAAAAATGCATTCTAATTCCTAATTTCCTAACAAGCACTTATCTGTCAGTCCTTTGGAAATGACAAGATTTCTCTTCATATTTCAAATGTTGATGCAATTCTAGCTTTTTAAGAGATGAAAATCATAATGATGCAAGAAGCTAGAACTTCATATTTTCTCATGAAACAACAAAACAAACTTTTTCACATACAATCTTTCAATGAAAAAATTTTTGAGACTATGAGCTCTTCAAGTAGATGCAAACATGAAAAGAGAAGTTCATTCAGATCAATGAAACACCAACTTTACCAAACACAAGATCGATAAGGTAATCTATGCCAAAAAAAGACGTTCAAAATAGTAAAGAAAACTTTTTCAAACTTGTCCAAAAAGAGTTCAAAGTGGTAAGGGGGACCAAAAGAAAATGCAAGGAGAAAACACACCCAGAACCGAACTTGACGAATCCACAAGTTGCTGAATGGGTGACTAGCTAGATGCCCTAGTGTCACTAGCCATTCAATGACTTGATCATCGGGACAACAAGTTGACAAGCCAACAAGAAAGAAAAACCAAATGAAAAGTAGCTTCCTAATCAGGGAGAAAACAATGGAGAGGGCTCACAAGGTAAAAAAACACAAGAGCATAACACACTGGCTAAGATTGGGGTCTAGCCCTAATCTTCATTTACAGAGATCAGAGCGACTACCTAATTGACAACAAGTGCTAGAGGTAGGTTGGCACGATTGTTCCTCTACAATTCACACTTGTTGGTGTGAGTGTCAGTCAATTAAATGCATTGTCCAAGGGAACTAAGGAAAAATAAAAAAGAAAATTCAAAACAGGCACTAGATCTACTACCTTGAATATTAGTCTTAGGCTAGTAAGCAGGAGAAAAGAAACAAAACCAAAGGGAAAACATGAAACTAGCAAAGTTCTCATGAAATCATGAAATCCAAAACAAGCAAAAGATGGGATCTCCCTGACAGAGTCACCAATTTGTGGTGAAGTAAAATTATAAGTGCGGACATGAATGAATTCCTCTAGCCCGATAATGGGTCTAGCTAATGAGCCCCATAAATGGGTAATTATATGGGCTCATTTTGCCTCCTAACATATTTTAATCAACCATTCTCTTAGCTTATTGCATGTTTTTTGATTATATCTATGCTTATGGAGTGATTTGGGTTGGTTATGTTGCCATGGAGTCTAATATGTGTTTAATGCAGATTTTTGTTGAATTTTGAAGACAAAGTCAAAGATTTAATGGATAATTGGCAGAAATAATTTGAAGTGGACAAAGGAGAGGTTTTATAGGAGGGTATCCCCCTCATTTCTGATTCCCCACTTCTAATTCTCCATGCAGCTTGGAGCACAAACAGCCAAATCAATGCACTAGGAGGCAGCCGAGCAAGTGGAGGATAACTTAAGTTTATCTCGAGTTTTGGGAGACAAGCCTCTGTGATTCTAAAGAAGTTGTTGGGAGCTTCAGTTGTATAAGTAGAAAGGCCTAGGGCCTCATTAGAAAGTTAGTCAAATTTTTTAATTTTTGTTGCAGCTTTGCTCTGCTCAACTTAGAGCTTACTTTTTTTGACAGTTTCATGTAATCCCATTATTATTTTGATAATAAAGATGAGATCCTTTTTGAGCTAGCAAATTACCTCAGGGGCATAAAGCTCTTGGGTTATGGTCCAATCGAAGCAGCCAAGCTCCCCTTGTTTGTATCTATATGCATTGTTTCAATTTATGGATTAGTTGTTGTTAGATAAATTTCTTTCTTGGTTAAGAATAGGTTGCTTTTGGTGATTTATAAGGTTGTTTCCATTTGAGTTTTCTATAGTAGTTTGAATAGTGATAGAAGGAAGATACAAAAAGGCCATCAATAGAGCCTTGGCCTCCTTTCCTCCCTTTGGGACCATGAACTAAGGCCAGGACCCTCTTGCTGCCATAAAAAAACACAGATTTTCCTTCTCCACAGGATTTCTAGTGTTGCATTTTGTTATAATGTTAATGCTTTGCTTTGGATCTCTTTCACCATGCTCATTTCTGTCTTGCAATAAGTTTCCTTCCATTCCTTCTCTCATTATAACATTTTTCAGCATTACTTTCCATAGCTCATAATTTAGATTAGCTTGATGTAAAATTCTATTTTTTATGTACCTAGTTTCCTTTCTTGCTTAATCTCCTTGTTTGATTTTCAGGTGCTTTTGTAGTAGATCTCTTCTCACAACAGGTCAGCCTACCAACCATCAAATTTTGTCCCTGATCTATGCCCTACAGTTCGCTCAACGTTCACCTCAAATCTGCCTTAGTTTTTTGCGTTTTTCCATAGGATTTCTTGCCCTCTCTCGACCATCTTTTCCTCTCCTAGCAATCCTTGGTGACCCCTAGGCACCTTAACACACCATCCCAGACTTCAGCTAACCTTTCCACCGACTCTCACACCTTCAAAACCTCCAAAATTTCTCTCAGCATCTTCCTGTAGATCTCTTGCAGATTCCCTGTAGCCTCCTGTAGATTTTCTTGTAGGCTTTTTTCTGAAATCCAATTGCGGGAAAAGATTCCAAAAGGCCACTTGAGACCTTATAGGACCCATCCACACCATTCTACATCTTCTGAAGTCCCAAAACCGCACTCCATCACCACCTAATCACTGCCACATTCACAATCAAATAAACTACATGCATGACAATTTCACATAAAAATCCAAAAATATGTTTTTTGCTCATTTACTTCTAGAAATAGCTCAAGTAGATGTTGTTTACTTCCTGAGTAGGTAATGACATTCATTTCATGATTTTTCATCTCTCTTTCTGCAAAAGTAGGATTAGTTGGTTAAGTAGGATTTGCTAGGTTTACTTTACATTTCATTCTTCTTTTCCTTTCTACAAGTAGAGTAGCCTCTTTAGAGTAAGATTTCCTTCCTTTCATCACATATAGAGCTTCTTCTTGAATCCATAGAAGTTGGCTTGAGCTCCTAGTGATCTTGTGCCAACTGACCAAGTGACAGCCTGCAGTAAGAACTAGTACCTGTGCATACAGTACCATCACTTCCAAGTCTGTTATGAACTACCGGGTTGATAAAAGTAAAGTAGGAAGCCCAGGAATTGTAGAATTATTGCTAGAATACTGGTGCTCACCATTTTTGGTGTTGTTTCTAAGGAAGCATCAGAGTATTTTGTTATTACTACTTTCTTCTATTTTCTATCGCAACCTTCTGCTAAGTAGTTTATTTCAGCAAAAGTAGAGTAGTGGTTTCTTTCAGTTTCCACATTTCCTTGCTTTCATTTTCAATTCTGCAATTTCCATTTCAACAAAAGTAGACTAGTCATTTCCTTGCTTTTAGTTCTGCATTTCATTTGCTTTCATTTTTAATTATGCAAATTTCATTTTAGCAACTTCATTTCAGCAAAAGTAGAGTAGTGATTTCCTTGCTTTCAGTTCTGCATTTCATTTTCTTTCCTTTACAGTTCTACAATTTCATTTTAGTAAGTTCATTTCAGTTAGTTGTAATTTGTTTGTTCAATCAATTTCAATTTTGCAGGTACAATCAATAAAAACAAAAAACAAAAACCAACCAAAAAGATTTCCTTTCATGCCTCATAGGAATAGAGATAATTCAGGAAAATTCTTGCCCAACACCCCCACTACATCACATAGCCAACCTTTTCTCTTCTTCGGTGGCAATGATCAAGAAGAACCTTTAGGTGAAAAACTAAAGATATTTGAACAACCTATAGGGGAAGAAGAAGAAGAAAACATCTCTCCTGAGACAATGGCTAAAAACAGAAATGCTAGGGGGAATGGAGAAAGAATAGAGGGTACCTTTCCCACCCGAGAAACCAATGGGGACACCAAAATGAAGAATATAAGTCCCTCAGCCCTACCTCACTTCCATTGTTTGAACACAGAGGATCTTGACACCTTCTTGTTTGAGTTTGCTATCATCTGTCGAACCTATGTCTATGTAGAAGATGAGCAAAAGTTGAAACTATTTCCTTCTACTCTCAAGGATGTAGCATTCCACTGGTTCATGGGGTTACCTGGCAATAGCATCACAACTTAGGCTCAGATGCAGTAGGACTTTAACAACAAATACCGAGACTACTTTAGGTGAAAATATACCAAGGAAGAAATCTTTCGAATGACCATGGGAAGTGATGAATCCTTGGAAGATTATGAAGAGAGGTTTCAGCTCAGTTACAAAAGGGCGTGGTGAATCTCTAATGTTGGTCCTACTGAGGGGAATTCCGAAAGACTTTCTAGACACCCTCCATTTACTGGCCAAGGGAAACATCTACCAACTACCTTATGAGGACATAAAGATTGTCTTTAGAAACCATTTTAGAGCAACCAGAAGGAGAGGTAAGGGGAGCAACCCATAGCCAATACCTCCTCATCGAATTCATCCATCAAAGGTGAACTTGGAAAAATGCTGGAAGACTTCAAGAGTGAGATGTTGTAGACTCTTGCCATGCAAATGGATACCTTGCATATCAAAAGGAAACAAGAGGAAGCAGAGAGGGCTTTGGCCATTTTTTGTCCTAGGTGTAGCAAGAGGCATCCTAGGAATGAATGCCCATTTAACTCTATAGAGGTTTGTTCACTCTGTGAAGAAGATCATTATATAGACAAGTGCCCTTCCTTGCCTGGACTTAAAGCTGAAAACTAAGGGGCCAAAGGAGCCACTGAACCACTCTATTTCATGAACCAAAGGAGACTGCATGGACCCAGACCATACCAGCAAGAAGGGATGCAAGGGACATCTTAGGCATACTACAACCCCAACCAAGTCACTTCCATACCTTCGTGGGGCCCTCTTGCTTATCCTTCCTTGTCCACGCCACCTCCTTGGTCCTTTCCATCTCAATACCATGCCCAACTAGTTGCTCATTCATTCCAATCCTATTCTCAAGCACAACCTCAGTGGAATGCATCTCATCAAGGGTGGAGGCCCTAGTACAACTCTCCTTCCACTCTTTTCCGATGACCACCTACTCAACCACAACCATTACCTCCTGCTCCACCAAGGCAACCCCAAATGCTTGCCCAGCCAAACCCAAACCCAAACAACAAACATGCTCAGCAAGTATAGTGGGGAACCATCATGCCCAACTTATGCTATGGAAATTTAGGAGATTAACCTGCGATCTCGGAAGGTTCTCCCAGCTAACCAACCTCCCCCTAGGGAGGTTGAGGAGGATGAAGAGGAAATTGAACCTAAAGAAATTCCACCCTTTCTTGAGAGACTATCTGGGACAACACAACCCACCCCAGAAGAAACTGAACTTCTGGGAGAATTGAAATAGTTATGTGTAAAGATACCACTTCTCCAAGCCATAAAAGATGTGCATATATGCAATTGGTTGATTAAAGAGATGTGCTTCAGGCATCCAGGCAGGCACAAGAGAGATCCCCCAACCATTAATGTCATAGGACAACTGCCCGACCTAATGTTGGGGTAGGTAATATGTCCAAAAAATCTGGAGCCTGGAAGCCCAGTAGTTGATGTCCACATCAATTGCATCATGATACCACACACCTTGATTGATCTGGGAGCTACCATTAATGCGATGACAATGGATACCATGCTCAAACTCAACCTCCAGGGCTCCTTAAGGAAGACCATGATAGTACTGCAGCTAGCAGACCACTCCACCAGGACCCCTGAAGGGATTGTGGAAGATATAGTGATCTCCAGTGATTATTGGGAGTACCCTGGTGATTTCTTGGTTCTCCAGCCAAAGGCAGAGCTCACTGCGTATCCTCTCATCCTAGGAAGACCTTGGTTGGCTACTGCCGATGCCTATATCAGCTGTTGAGCTAGGAACATGACCATCAAGAATGGGCATATGTCCAAACAGTTAGTCTTATACCCTCCTGCCAGACCCTTGCTAGAACATGATCTACCTCTCTAGTTGGAGGAGGAGGATGAGGATGAAGTATATTTTGCACCATTTTGTGCATTTGAAACTACCTTGGGGGGGAAACTGCAAGATGAGGATGATATCATTGAAAATTTAATTCAGAATCCACCCCCCAGTACCTTGCCATTAGAGGACATAGTGAAAGAAACCTAAAACAATCCCTTAACTAACCTCTATGTGGTTGACACAACCTCTCTCCATGTTAAGAATATAGAGTTTGGCCTAGACAAAACCTTGAAAATCAATCCATCACTATCCACTTCCTAGGAGAAGGAGTTGTGCAGCTTATTGAAGAAGAATTTAGATGCCTTCGCCTTGAGTTATAAGGAGATGAAGGGAGTGCACCCTTCAGTATGCACTCATCATATATAAATTAAGGAAGATTGCAAACTAGTCAGGCAGCCTCAAAGGAGGATAAATCCATCCCTTAAAGACATTGTTAAGGAAGAATTGCAAAAATTACTTGATGCGGGATTCATCTATCCCATCTCTGACATTGAATGGGTCTCTCCTTTGGTGCTAGTGGCAAAGAATGATGGTAAGTGGAGAATTTGTGTTGATTATCGGGAATTGAACAAAGCCACTAAAAAGGACCATTTTCCTTTGCCTTTCCTAGATCAAGTGTTAGATGGTCTGGTGAGGAAAAAATTTTTCTCCTTCCGAGATGGGTTTAGCGGATACAATCAGATCCAAATCACCCTAGAAGACCAAGATAAGACCACTTTCACTTGTACTTAGGGTATCTTTTCATATCAGGTCCTTCCCTTTGGTTTGTGGAATGCTCCAACCACTTTCCAGAGAGCAGTATTGAGTATATTTTCTGAACCGGTTCATGTTGTAGTGGAAATATATATGGATGATTCCTCTCCTTATGGTTCTAACTTTAAAAAAGTTTTATCTAACCTAGGAAAAGTCTTGGACAAGTGTATTAAAATGAACCTATCCCTCAGTCTAGAAAAATGTGAATTTTATGACTGAAGGTACCATGCTAGGTCATGCAATATCTCAACAAGGACTGCGGGTGGACCCCAACAAAGTTGCCATCATCCAAAGGGTCTCACCTCCTCAAAAGTTGAGAGATGTCAAAATATTTCTAGACTAGCTGGATATTACAGAAGATTCATTAAAGATTTCAACAAGTTAGCCTCTTCGTTGTTTGGTATTTTAGGAAAAGATGTCGAATTTATATGGACTGAAAACTGTCAAGAAGCCCTATATATCTTCAAAAGAAAACTTGTGACTGCCCCAATTTTGAGAGGCCCAAACTGGGCCCTACCTTTCCACATTCACATGGATGCCTCGAACAAAGCAATAGGAGCAGCCTTACGACAAATTGATGAAAATTTACCTTATGCCATATACTTTATAAGAAAAAATTTGTCGAAGGCAAAGTTAAACTACAATGTAACCGAGAAGGAACTCCCAACTATGGTGCATTCCTTAAATAAATTCAAACATTATATCAAAGGCTATCAAACCTTTGTGGACACTGATCATGTTGCAATCAGATATTTAATGAACAAACCAGATGTAAATGCTCACATTATTAGATGGTTTCTTTTACTGCAGTAGTTTGATTTGACCATTGTTGATAAGCCTGGTAAAGAAAATGTTGTTGCTGACTTTTTGTCTAGAGTAAATCTACCTGTAGATGAAGAAGGAATGGTGGATGATAAAATGTCAGATGAACACCTATTTTCTATCTTAGTACTCTCTCCATCGTTTGTTGATATAGCAAACTACTTGGTTTCAGCACAGTTTCCACCACACCTATCCTCAAAGGAGAAGAGCAAGATCATGAGGAAAAGCACCCCTTTCACCTAGATTGGGGGCAATCTTGTCAAACTTGGCCCAGATCAGATCTTGAGAAGATGTGTCAGGGAGGAGGAAGTCTTTGACATTCTCTTGACCTGTCATGATAGGCCTTGTGGAGGCCATTTTGTAGCAAAGAGGACTGCCTTCAAAATATTGCAAGCAAGCTACTATTGGCCACTCTTCATCAATATGTGAGGAGATACACCAGCCAATGTGACTAATGCCAAAGGATGGGGAAACCTACTCCAAAGGATGAGATGCCCATGCAACCTCAAATGACCTTCAAGCCATTTGAGAAGTGGGACATGGACTTTGTGGGTCCTATCAACCCTTCTTCAAAATAGAAGCAATACATCATTGTGTGCATCTATTATCTGACAAAATGGGTAGAAAAAAAAGAAATCAAAGAAGCAACAGAGGAAAAAGTAGCTAATTTTTTGAGGGAAAACATATTCTATAAGTTCGGGTATCCAAGAGAACTAGTCACAGATCAGGGTAGTCAGTTCACTTCCAATTTGAATGAAGACTTGCTCACACATCATAAAATCAAGAACAGGACTTCCACCCCTTACCATCCACAAGCCAATGGGTAGGTAGAAGTCACGAACAGAGCTTTGGAAGGAATTCTAACCAAGGTAGTGAGCAACAGCAGAAGATATTGGGCAGACCGATTAGTTGAGGCCACCTAGGCCTACAACACAACATGGAAGACCACCACAAGGTTCACACCCTATGAACTAGTCTATGGGAAGAAGGCCTTGGTATCTATAGAATTTGAATACAATACACTAAGGATGGCAACTCAGCTGGACCTAGACCTCAACCATGCACAGAAGGAAAGACTACTCCAGCTCAATGGATTGGATGAACAAAGATTGCAGGCCCTCCTCCACACATAGGTGGTTCAACTTTAGAGGAAGATATGACATGGTAAAAATGTCAACGAGAAGCAATTCCAAGAGGGAGATTGGGCACTGCTCTATGATTCAAGGTATAAATACTTCAAGGGCAAGCTAAGGACAAGATGGTTGGGACCGTATGCTGTGGAAAGATGCAATAAAAATGGTTTAGTTATGATCAAAACCATTGATGAGGAAGCCATCCCCATGCTTGCCAATGGACATAGGTTGAAAATTTACAAGAAGCCCCTCTCCAAGTGAGAGTTCATAGAAGATCTGAATAAAACAGTGATGGTAGTGGGGCATATCTCAGCCTCCACACACTAAAGAAACAGAGGAAAAAGGAAAAAATAATAAGGACTCAAGTGAAAACCTCCATGAGGCACTTGAGTCCCATCATTAGGTTGAAAACCTATTTTGAGGTGGCCCAGTGATGCAAAAAAAAGAGAAAAGATAAGAGAATAAGATCCCTGGGTGAAAACCTCCCTTGGAGGCACCCAGGGTAGGAAATGAGGGTGAAAAACTCCTTGAGGCGCCTTAGTTGTCTTTCCAAGAAACAAAACAGAGAAAAAAAGAAAAATAAAATTGAATTTTAATGTGCATTGCAGGTTGCAGGAGGACCATAGGGAGAAAGCGAAGATGCCACAAATCCTATTTCATCTCCTCCACACTCGTCTCAATCATTTCTGACCACCCCACTGTGTTCTTTTTTCGGAAACTATGTGTTCTACAAGAGGCCCTATGTTTTCTACAAGATGTTCCTGTAGAAATCAGAGAGATCCAGAAATGGTTCCAGTAAGAAGTTTGAGGGGCTAGGAAGTTTCATGAAAAGCATGTAGACCCTCCTACAACTATCCACCCTCCTTTCCATCCATCTCACACCTACACCACCTCATCATCACCATTTTTTTCCTTCCTATCGAAAAAGACACAGAAACCCATTTTTAGAGAAAAAACAAAAAAATAAAGGGAGAAACACCTCAAATCTCACATGCAGCTTACCAAGTACCTCTCCATCTCCCTCAGCATCTTTGGCATCATCCTCACAACTCCGAGCACAAAAAAATTAGCTAAAACTTTAAAGGGAGATGCAGCTACAAGGACTCCTATAGGAATTCCTGTAGTAGCTAATCCCATTAGAATCAAGCCACAATAGCAAAAGAAGTGCAAGCATGGGATCGAAGGAGACATTTAAAGCTAGATCTAGCTAGAAGATACTTGCACAAAACAACCAACCACACATCAGAAAGTAGAAAGCATGCAGGAAAGGAAATACAGGAATGTAGCAAAGGAAATAGAAGCATGCAGTAGCAAAAGGAGCCAAAATGCCTCACAACACATATATTCGACTCACAGGTAAGTGACTAACCTGCTCCTCTATTGCATTGGTGTAATTGAAAAATATGCATAAGCAAATGAGATGGTTAGGGTTGGACGAGAAAAGGTGGCCAATTAACTGGCTACCCTCATCCAGTTTACTGCGCTCATCCAAAGATGCCACCACACGTGCATGTTGTCAAACTCAGAGAGAAATTCTAAGGACAGGTAGTGGAGGGTTTGTAAACTCTGATGCAATGATGGAAGGTGATTGTGGGAAGAGATCATGATGACAAGGAAAGTGGGGACCAATGGTCCAAATATGGAAATGTACATTTTTTTCTAGCTCACCCCCTCACTAGAAATATCTAAAAGAAGAAATAAGTACTCCTCCTTCAAACTCCTTCACCACCTTTTATTTCTTTTCATCCTCATCCACTTAGTTGTAACAAGCTCTTTGTCACCCCCATAGCCTTGAAACCGTCGTTATCCATCGTTTTCATCCATCCTCCTGATATCAACGTTCTACAAGAGCACTTATAGGTTCTACAGGAGCACCTATAGGCAATTCTATAGGAGGGGCAGTAAGTTGTTTTTAAGGAGAAAACATAGGGCTTTTGCTCGATTTCTGGCTTGAGGAGGTAGTTTTTATGCATGCTTGCCTTGATTATCAATATGTGCAAGGAATGATATAATTTTAAGGAGGAGTTGAGTCCATAGAAGAAGAAGAATTACATAAAAAATTTATGCTTGTTTTCTTAAAAAAGAAAAAACCACAGTTTTTCTCTGTTTTCCTGTGTTCTACAAAATTCTTGTCTCCATCATTTGGTGTTGAAAAGGGGTATAAGAAAAATGACAGAGGGATTCATGAGGAAGGAGCCCACAAATTCAATGAGGCTCCACGAACATCCCCAGGTAGTAGCCATATTCACCAAAGCAAATTGGATGCCATTTTTTGAGAAATTCCGAGGGTTTGATGGAGAAGTTGCCGAGGAATTTTCCCTTTCTTTAGTCCCTCACTCAAGGACCCATGCCGCTGTTACTTTTAGAGGTCTCTTCTTGGAAATCACCCAAGAATTTATCAGTAGGCTTACCACCCTTCCTCTTGGATTACCTTGGAGCAAAGATGAAAAGCCAATTGGACAGTCTTCCAAGAAAAACTTCTTCCAAAACAATGAACATCCTGTAGAAGACAAAAATGGCATTAGAAGGATAGCATACCCTACCCTTGGGATGAGGTTAGTTACCAAATAATCAAATATATTTCTTGTGAAGGGAGGTATAACATAGTCTATCACTACCATTTTAGACTTCTTCATGAGCTGAGATATGGCATGGACACTCCAACACCCCAGAAACTCAGCATCCCCTATTTTCTCTTGGAGTCCCTCATAGACTCCAGCATTAAGCTGAAGGCAGGATGTCCAAATCAGCTAGCTCTCAATGGGTTAATTAAAATGTTAGTGGAAGAAGCCCTCCATACCTTCACAATCCCCATAGCATGGGATATTTTCTGAAACATGATAGCAAAAGTTGACATAAAGGCCCTCACATATGATATCAGTCCTTCTAATAGTGGGGAGGAGGAGCAACAAGGGGGAGAAGGGGAAGAAATTGAGGAACAAGAAGGGGAGAAGTAAGAAACCAAAACAAAGAAGGAAGAAACCAAAACAAAAGAAACCAAAACAAGATAGGAGGAAACAAACCCAACAAAGACAAAGAAAAATACAGAAGTAGGAGAAAAAGGGGCAGAAAAGATAGAGGTGTCCCCTGAGACCCTAGAAAGAGAGGCAATAGCTTCTGTCACTACCTTCAGTAGCCCAATTAAACAAAAACAAAAGAGGAAGAGGTAGGCCTCAATGTATTTCAGGTCTAGGAAGAGCGCAAGGATCAAACAAGGGAAACGCAAACCTTCTTCTAAAGTGCCCATTGTTATTGAAGATTCACCCTCTACACAAGGGAAGGAATCCCCTTCCAAGGAAACTATCACTTATGAAAGGGGGACTCCTAGATCTCCCACATGGAAGGAAAAAGTAGAACTATACGACTCAAAAACAGTCCTATATGAGGCATAGAATATTCTATAGGAGACCTTGTCATGACTACAGGAGATCGAAAAACTTGAAAAAATACTAGAAGGACAGTCACAAGGGAAGGAGGAAGCAACAAAGGCTATGGAACCTGACCCCCAACCTAGTTTGGGCTCTTACTACAATCTTCTTAAGGGGGGAAGAATCATTTCATACAAATTTGTAATCCCACTTTTCTTTGAGTTGGAGAAAGAAAGAATAAGAAGCCATAGGTGGATGCAAATAGCCAAATCCAAGGGAGTTGAGGACATTGGCCATATGAAGAATCAACTCAAAGGAATGGCTGGAGAACTAACTATTGTCATACATAGAGAAGCAATCATAAGAACTCACCTTCAAACAGAAAACGAATTGCTAAAAAGACAACTACAAGAAAAAGAGACATAATTGGCAGGCATGGCCAGCTGGTCCATGGCAGCACTGCAATGCAGAACACCAACAAAATCATATGGATTGTACCTCAAGGATGAGTGGCTACAGTTTCAGATAAAGACTTTGGTACACAGAAGCACAATGCCTTTCCAAGATTACAGATAGTTTATGGACCTATGTGACCAAAGTTCATTAGAAGACAAGGCAAAAATAGCAGAGTTCTATTTGCATAACATGGCCCTAATTGACATGAATGTGTGGGACCCTAATGCTAGGCTAGGGGACCTGCAACTAATGGCCATGGCATCATGGATGAATCATGAGGAATTACGGGCAACAAAGATAAGGAAGTTGATGATAAAGGAGTAGAAGGAGCCCCTAATGATCAGAGCAGAGCCATTAGATCCCATGGCTCTCATCAGCACACACCAACGGCTTGCAAATAATCCCCAAATTGCCCCTAAGTATATCAATGATCAGACTCAAGCCATTGCACATTTTGAGGACATGGAAAGGTTACTTGGGGATGACTATATTCATGCTTGTATGAGGAGGTAGAACACCCTACCACACAATTTATAGATCAAGGAGTATAACTCCCGAACAAGGATGAAAGAAGCATTAAGGAGAGTGCCACTGTACAAGCGATCTATGCAGAATTTGAAGTTCAATTGGATTGGACTCAAATTGAGTCCCCCACTGCTGCTAGGCATGCTAGAAGGTAGAAAAGAGGAAGAAGAGCAACAACAGTGAGAAGAGGTGGACGGAAAGGTAGGATTCCATGACAGAGAAGAGGAGCTCACATTAGAAGCATGGGATGTCAAGGAGGCCATTAGGGCCATAAAATATGAGGAGATGGACTAAGTTGCTCAAAGGATGAGCAACACCTTCAGTAGGGAGTGATGATGAGCCCCATAAATGGGTAATTATATGTGCTCATTTTGCCACCTAACATAGTTTCATCAACCATTCTCTTAGCTTATTACATGTTTTCTTATTATATTTATGCTTATGGAGTGAGTTGGGTTGGTTATGTTTCCATGGAGTCTAATATGTGTTTAATGCAAATTTTTGTTGAATTTTGAAGACAAAGTCAAAGATTTAATGGACAATTGGTATCAATAATTCGAAGTGGACAAAGGAGAGGATTTATAGGAGGGTATCCCCTTCATTTATGACTCCCCACTTGGAATTCTCCTTCATGCAGCTCGGAGCACAAACAACCAAATCAATGCACTAGGAGGTACCCGAACAAGTGGAGGGTAACTTATGTTTATATCGAGTTTTGGGAGCCAAGCCTCCCTGATTTTAAGGAAGTTTTTGGGAGGTTCAGTTGTATAAGTAGAAATGCCTAGGGCCTCATTAGGAAGTTAGTCAAATTTTCGAATTTTTGTTGCAGCTTTGCTCTGCTCAACTTCGAGCTTACTTTTGTTGACAGTTTCATGTAATCCCATTATTATTTTGATAATAAAGATGAGATCCTTTTTGAGCTAGCTCTGAGTTAGCTCAGAGGGATGAAGCTCTTGGGTTAGGGCCCAATCCAAGTAGACAAGCTCCTCTTTTTTGTATCTATATGCTTTGTTTTAGCTTATGGATTAGTTGTTGTTAGATAAATTTCTTTCTTGGTTAAGAATAAGCTGATGATGGATCCCATTTGGGATTCGAAACGTTGGTGTAAAAACTCTCTTACTGTGGATCCTCCGATCAAAGACTGAAAAGGTTGTTTCCATTTGAGTTTTCTATAGTAGGTTGAACAATGATAGAAAGAAGATACAAAAAGGCCATAAATAGAACCTTGGCCTCCTTTCCTCCATTTAGGACCATGAACTGAGGACAAGACCCTCTTGTTGCCACAAAAAAACATAGATTTGTTTTCCATAAGATTTCTAATGTTGCAGTTTGTTAGAAGGTTAATGCTTTGATTTAGATCTCTTTCACCATGCTCATTTATATCTTGCAATAGTTTTCCTTCCATGCTTTCTCTCATTGTAGCATTTTTCAACATTTCTTTCCATAGCTCATAATCTAGATTAGCTTGATGCAAAATTATGCTTTTTATGTACCTAGTTTCCTTGCTTGCTTGATCTCCTTGTTTGGTTTTCAGGTCCTTTTGTAATAAATATCTTCTCACAGTATGTCAGCCTACCAACCATCACATTCTCTCCTTGATTTATGCCCTACAGGTCGCCCAACGTTCACCTCAAATCTGCCTTAGTTTTCTGTGTTTTCCCATAGGATTTCTTCCCCTCTCCCGACCAACTTTCCCTCTCCTAGCAATCCTTGGTCACCCCTAGGCACCTTAACAAATCATCCCAGACTTCAGCTAACCTTTCCACCCACTCTCACACCTTCAAAACCTCCAAAATTTATCTCAGCATCCTCTTGTAGACCTCCTGCAAATCCCCTGTAGCCTCCTGTAGATTTTCCTGTAGGCTTCTCTTTGAAGTCCAATTATAGGAAAAGCCTCCAGAAGGCCACCTGAGACCTTTTAGGACCCATCCACACCATCCTACATCTTATCAAGACCCAAAACCACCCTCCATCACCACCTAATCAATGCCACATTCACAATCAAATAAATTACATGCGTGACAATTTCACATAAAAATCCAAAAAGATGTTTTTTGCTCATTTACTTCTAGAAATAGCTCGAGTAGATGTTGTTTACTTCTTGAGTATGTAATGGCATTCATTTCATGATTTTCCATCTCTCTTTCTGCAAAAGTAGGATTGGTTGGTTAAGTAGGGTTTGCTAGGTTTACTTTACATTTCAATCTTGTTTTTCTTTCTCCAAGTAGAGTAGGCTCTGTAGAGTAAGCTTTCCTTCCTTTCATCACATATAGAGCTTCTTCTCGAATCCATAGAAGTTGGCTTGAGCTCCTAGTGATCTTGCACCAGCTAAACAAGTGAAATCCTACAATAAGAACTAGTACTTGTGCATATAGAACCGTCGCTTCCATTTTTGTTACGAACTACCGGGTTGATAAAAGTAAAGTAGGAAGCCCAGAAGTTGCGGCATTATTGCTGCAATACTGGTGCTCACCACTAGCCACAACAAATACATTCTATGGAAGATTTCCTTAGGTTAGAATCAATCAAGAGGGCCTACCTCTTAGTCACTTATCTTGCTTGATAATGTCCTTGCTTGCTCACTCCAGCAATCTCTCGCTTCCTTCTTGAAGCTCCTGAAATAAGTAAACAACAATAGCGCACAAACATAATAATAGACAAATTCTAATTAAACCTACTTAATGATTCAAGAAGCATTAAGACACGAATATTTAATATTACAAAACATGTAGGAAATCAGTTGATAGTTGCATATATTAATATCAAAGATACATTACAAACATTCGTCTTGACATCGCAATCTTCCTCTAACAAGACCAGGTTCCCACACACTTCTGCTAGCATTCCATGATGGCTTCAAACAACAATAGTTTAAAGGCTCTTCCCTTTAGGCTTCACTCCAAACCGAACACACTTCTCCCTCACACAACTAGATGGATACTACTAGTAATAGCTTGCTTGTCTAATCAAAATAGTATACTCACACTCAGCCAACACTCTAACTATGACTATAACATTCACACTAGTTTGTGCTTGGGAAGAAGGGAGGTTTATATAGGAAATATGGATGTGATATGGATCCTCTTCGCATGGGAGAAGGACTTATCCCTTGAGGTAGTTCCATCATTATAGGTGAAAGGAACCCAAACTGTCATCCTCAACCCCATCCAACCAAATCATTTACTAGACTTCTGTTACGAAGCTTCTATTGCTGGAAGCTTCAGCTCTAATTTTGAAAACTTTTTATAACAAGACCGACATGACTAGAACATATCTCAGTTGCACTGATCAACACAAGGAATAGTGCTAATCTCTGCACATCAGCGCAGGGGAGACAAATGTCATTAGCGTCAACCTTGTAAATTGGGCAAAACAGAAGTTTCAGGGGAAATGGTGCAAAAGGGAAATGATCTGCTCATGAAGAGGGACATAATGGGAGTTTCTCCATGAAGGCAAAGCATGCGGGGTTCACTATAGATTTCCACCAAGATCAAGGAACTGGGAGTATAGGGACAGTGAAAAAATCTTGTGTAACACCCTGGGTTGATGAAGTAAAGTTGGTAGCCCCAAGAGTTGCAAAATCCCTACTGCAATACTGGTGCTCATCAATGTATGAGTGTTAAGAGAAAATCATATGACTGAAATATTTTGTAGATTACACTTCCACGAGACACCAAAAAGGGGATTCAAAGAGAGAAAGAACTGAATCAATTCAAGGATGGACAAATAATGGAGGGGTCATGACCTACTATACTGATAGATGTCTCCTTTTATGTGGAAGTCTATGATCTCAATTGAGGTAGGTGAGGCATACCCATACCCACCGAGATAACTATGTACAAATAATAATGGTGAGCCCATCCATGTGGGACTGAGCTATAAGATACATGATAGATGATACATGACACACTGGTATCAATGTGCCAAAAAATAATATGATGGACCCCATATACATAATGCGCCTAGAAAAACATAGGTCAGGACTTAATACAACAACATTTGAGTACTTGATATATAATGCCCCTCAAGCTAGCATGGGGAAAGGGGATCACAACCAAGGAAACTCTGATGAATATGAAAGGGCTTTGAAGATCTGAATGGATCATTTAGAGGAGACGTTCATGTCATGTGCACTGCAAGCGATAGAAACTGAACCCATAAAATCTGCGAAACTGCATTGGAGGCTGGATTAACATCTGTGATCATCAAGACATGTAAGGGGATACCTAAAGGGCCACCCCCTCATGAGGTTTTTAACATCTCACACATACCTAGGAATCACTGCGACAATCATTTGGAGCACCGAACCGTCAAGTGTATGAATCTCAATCGTGCAATAAGGAGCTGATGTCGAGCACGTAAGACACAACCAACTCAAAGGGTAATAAGGAGTCCTTTTTCTTGATTTGAGACATCGAACAATGATGGAAGCTGGAACCAAGGTACATCGCCCTCTAGACTACTCTTCTAGAATAAATGTGTTGAGGTCAACAAAAGAGAGCCTACCAGAGTTAAGGCAATGAGGAATCCTTAACAAACGCACGATGGAATATAGTAGAGTGACTGATATATTGAGACCAAGGATAATGATGGAAGGAAACAAGATTAATGGAAAATTGACAACTTCCCTTATTAAAGCATAAGAAAAATGGTTGCCCTGGCAGCACCTAAATCGATTTTGGAGGGGATGTTGAATGACTGAAACGGGGGTTCAGCAAAGACAGAGCATAAGAACGCGATGCAAAATATGAATAAAATTAGAGAAACGTGACACAAAGATGATTGAAATACTATAACGAGAGTCAATGGGGACTCAGAATAGACTCCAGAGGTACAAGGTTAACACATCACAAATGATTTGAATAAGGGTGAGTCGATGATGCTGACACGTAGGGGAGGCCCAGTGGGGACCATGAAAACATGAGTAAATGATGGTTAATCAAGATGAAAATAGCGACGTGAATCAACCAGTGCAAATGTAAAGTGGTACTAGAGTATGGGTGTCTCAAATGAAGAGATTCAGTTTTAAGAGGTAGCAAAGTGAGACCTCATGGAAAAAATGGCCTCCGGGTGAAGGTTCAAACTAGGGCTTTTCCTATGAAAGGGGCTTTTTCCTCCAAATCTAATCCATTTTCATAGTGGGCTGTGGAGAATTTAGAGAGGAGAAGAAGGCCCTAAATCTTGTGGAGATCGTAGTGGACAAATTGACCATCATAATCAGGATCTACAAGTTGGAGCTAGGTGGCCTAGCCATACTCATCATTTTTGGTGTTTTAGATTTTCAGATTAGGGCTTTGGCTGTCTGTGGGGGACCCCTACCCATCCTCATGGTCATAGCACACTTTTGGGGGCCTGATTTGTTCTCTGGATCATAGAAATGGGGCCCACAAGTGTCTTAAGCATAGTTTTGAGGGAAAAAAACTACGCTCTAGGCTGAGAAGATGGGCATGACTAGTGGTCTACTAGAAGTTGAAGCTAAGTTCAGGTTGTGAATGTATTTTTTACGCTTCACTGAAAAAACATAATGATGTCTTATAGGTATGTCATAGTTAAATATGTTATGGCGACAATGATATTTTGAGGTCCTTCGTGCTCATATTCATAGGAATCAAGTAGTGAGAGGGATCCTGCCATGATATGGCTTGTTGTTTTCAAGGATAGTGAGCTGCTGGGATGCAAATCAGGAGGCCTTTGTAGTACAATGGCACAGGATCAAGCTCATGATCCAAGATATATATTTTTTGACAAGATTTCCCCCCTTGTGGGTGGTAGGGGAGATACATCCAGTGTTGCCTCGTGCAAGGCATATTGATGATTTTACGAAGTGTCATTGCATACAAGATAGTCATGCAAAGGGAGTGACCATTTGGGTTGATGACTTGGAGAGGATTGAGGCACGAGCTATAGCCGTAACAATGCTGGGGATCTGTGGTAGTCATACCTTCCACTATATCGCTAGAGGGAAAATGACGTTGGTGGAGAGTGTGCTGGGAGGGACCTATTATGGGTAGGCCCAGATGATGTTGTCATAATTAAAAAAACAATTGACATTATGTAGATGGAAGACCAATGATAGTTATTCATTTGGGAGAGTCTTATGCTCACTCTTCTTTGAGAATATCCCCACTATAAGAACTCATGTTCAGATCTGTCATGGGGGCCCATAGGAACCTAGGATGTCCCCTATGGGCATCTACTGAGACAAGGAGGTGGAGGGGGAGTCAGACGCGTGTTTCAACCTGAGTTTTGCACTCAATGGGACCAGATTCCACTAAACATAGATGACTATGCATACAACAACATGAACTATCAGGGGGTCTTGATTTACCACTTCGATCAAGACCAACATGGGGCCCAGATGGTAAGTGAAAGTTGTTATATATTTCGTGCATTTATAGTTTAGGAAATATGTGTATTTGGTACTGATTTCTAAACATTTTGGTATGCAGATATCACATTGGTGAGTCCAATAGGATACGCGAGACAGGATACAACGCCCGTGGCAGCAGATTAGGGAGGACCTCATCACGACAGAGACCAGATGATGGTGCTCTACTAGAGGATCTCTGACATAGATATGACATATTACTGATTGGGGTGATAGATGGTTGGTCAGGTAGTACAAGATCTAGGGGCTGGGGGGATGGAGTCATTGGCTTGGGAATCTCCAGATGATAGTGATTAGGCATAGGGACATGTGGGTCCCCATTTTTGTTTTATGATAACATTCTAGTGAGCATGTCGGATGTATTAGAGTAGTAGACTCAAAACACTACGTGATAATACATATTTATGATAATATATATCTTTTTTGTGTGACGATTGTTGTTCACCATTGGTTTATGGATGTCTTCTTACTTGTGATAAATGCCAATATAGTATGTTATTTGCAATGGTATCTACTAGTGATTCTAGGTTCGAGGCACATAATTGAATGAAATGGATTGAAATTCATTAATCATAAGCTTATCTCATAGATATTTTCTGAATAAGATAGGATTATACACACGATAAATTCCATTCAATTGCATGACACATAGCAAGGAATCTAGACAAACATGAAGGTGAAGGATGCGATAGTCAAGGGAATTGGCTGACAAACCTATCAAATCATCATATTCAACCTAGTTATTGGTGGCAGATCCAATGAAAATGTTGTTCGATTGGACCAACAAATGCAAGGGGGTGAAAATGGCCCAACCTATCAAGGCAAGATTCCTGGTGAAGCAAATCGCGTCATCAGAAAAACTGATATGAGGTATGGATGATGAATCCATCTCAAAGATGGAAGAATAAAATGTGTAATAATGTGGGGAATGAAAAATTCCTAAATGTAAGAAGAAAGACAGATATACGTACATTTCAATGGGAAATGTTATGGGTAAAATTTCTTGAGGTATAGTGCATTTAGAGGATTAGGAAGGATTTATCCTTCTGGATCCTCTAACAAGTATGCCCCTTTGCCTAATATTGGGTGTCAATGTAATGGCCACAAGGTGGATTTGGTTCAAATTCATGGTTTTGAAGTAAGGGGTTATTGAACCGATTGACCTCATCATGGACGAATTCTTTGGTATCCACAAAATATTGCTCATGGTTCTGCTACAGAAGGAAGTATGCACGATGGTGCATATCATCCCAAGGGTAATTAGGGGTGGTCATAACTTTCATGATGTCTTGATCAAAATGGAAGATAGGAAAACTCGAGGAAGAAAGACCACATGATGGCAAAGAGCTACCTGAAGCATCTTCATGAGAGACAAGGTTCACATACGCATTGTCAAGGGTAGGAGACATATGACTAGTAGATGGAATATCAACTAGTGTTGAGACTGACGTGTTCATCAAAGAAGGTTTAACATAATGAAAAGAGGGGACATCAAGGGAGTTCCAAGGTATCAAGCTCATGAATGATGAAAATTAGAGAATAGGGGTAGAACTATTTGTCATCTTCACATCAAGAGGAGGGATCACAATGGATGTTTGAGAGACCTGTTGTTTTGGTGTAGGAGTGGGACCAGAATCCGCAGGTAAAGGAGATGTGAACTCATTACGATAAGCCTCTAATTTGCAAAGCACTTGAAGTTTATCGCAAAAGTCTTTGATACATGGATAGTGATGTGAGTAGTGGCCATAGTTATCAAACAAAGCGCAGGGGTGGTTTGTGAGTAACAATCATATCTTCTTAGCTGAATCAGGTAAGGTGACATGGACCTCAAGAATGTTAGAATCAGGGAAGGTATCGATCACCACATCCTTAACATGAGGAAGTTGAGGATGGTTATTGGTGGCATGATTGACAACATCACACAAAACACAAGGAGGAAGAGGCTTTGGTGTCATAGGAGGAGTTGGAGTTGCTAGGGGGGGCATGTCTTGGGTTCCCTTTTTTAGGTCCTTCCACCCCTCACCAAATGTTTTCGCAAAAAGAGTAGGCTCATGTTGAGGTTGTTATGGAACTGAAGTAAAGGTAGCAGTAGGAACAACTCGTTGGACCACAGTCAAAACAGTGTAAGGTTTCAATTAATTAGGTGGCCTGTTTGTGGGGGTACCAATTTACCTGTCTCGGATCCCTAAGGTAATATTGGTTAAACTCAACATATCCATAAGATGTGTAGAATAAACTCTAGGAGGTGGAAATAAAAATGGTATCTGACCAAAAGGATAATGGCCTGGAGGAAATTATCCATAATGGTGAAGGCCTCGGGGAACTAATCAACGCTAGCATTGCAACAAGGATGCTACAACTCCTAGGCTACCAGTGTTACCTATCAACTCGGGATTCATACAAACTTGGAGGTGACAGTGGTATATGCACAAGTAGAAGTGAAGGTCATGCCTATTGTCACTTTCTGATATGGAAAGGGACCCCAGGGGCTCTAAGTCAGACTTCTATAGAGTTAGAAGAAGCTTGATTCTTTAATGGAAGAAGAGAAAATATATTCTAAGAGAGCTACTCTACTATAGTAATGACGAAAACAAAATGTAATGTTAAATCACACCATATCCTAATTAACCATTTAAACAGCTCAACTGAGCAGAATTGCTAAATCAACACTAACCTAATCCTCTTATCTATGTTATAGAAGTAAAGAGCATCAAACGAAACTAATGTGTAAGCGAAGAAATTAAACTAAGTTTGTTTCACGTTTTTGGTGTTTTGGTAAAATCAAGCATGCAAGGAGTCAAGCAAAAGAGAAATCGGAGATCAAAATTAGTGAAAGGAGGATGTAACAAAGCAGAAGTGCATAAGAACCATTGGATCGATCAAGAACAATATGAATGGGAGATGAGTGGCAGAGATCTTATCGCAGAATATTATGTGAATAGACGAATGAATAAGATTTATGGAAGATGAATGGAAAAGATCTTATCGTGGGTGGTTTAAGTCAAGAGATGAACAAACAAGACTAATCGGAAGATGAATGGTAGAGATCCTATCGCGGGAGGTTTAAGTCAAGAGATGAACAGACAAGACTAATCGAAAGATGAATGGCAAAGATCCTATCGTGTAGGTTAAGTAAATAGATGGATGAACGGGATTAAATGGGAGACTGAGTGGGAGAGATCTTATCACGTGGGTTTAAGTGAATTGATGGGTGAATAAGATTAAGTCAAGTGGCAACAGAAGGAAAGAAAATGTGCAAAATGATGGAGTGGGTTTTCGTAGGCACTAAGTAGCTTCTTGCACACCCTTAAGGCTGTAAGCAGAATTCCAAAATTTTGCACGATTAACCTAGCTAGGTAACACATAGCACGAGAAAACAACTTTTCTCTCGTTCTCTCAAGCTGATATTGGCCATGCAAGAATCAGCACGAGCTTGCGCGATAGTTGTTAGATCGGGTAGGATTGATCAACAGTGGAGATCAGCCAAGCTAGTTGGCAATTGGGTGACACAATAACAGTTCGATCAAGGGTGCGAGAGATCAACGATGGAGATCTGGAGTGCATGAAGTGAAGCATTGAAATGAATTAGACAGTGAATTTTCAGGTTTGCTATGGATTGGACGGTAAGGAGATCTACGGGTATAATCCGCTTAATATGTGTTTTATTGGCTCACGCTTAAGTATTCCATGCTGAAGGCATTGAGAATGTGAGTGAGATCTATTACAGAAAAGAGAGTGAATAAAGGTGATAACGATGAAATGAACTAAGTACTAAATTAAGACAATAAACTCCAAAGCTCATGTGATAACTAGAAATCTAAAACACAACCAATCTACTCTACGCTATCGTAATGAAAATGCATCTATTTATGAAAATGAACGATTAAAAGAATGGATCTACACTAGCATACATGTACAGTAAAGAGGACCTTTGGTTGCTAGGGTTTGACCTGTTATCACTCAGGTTGTTCCCCAAAACTTGTGATAAAAGGGAATACGGCTGAGGTAACCACTAACCAATCTTTTAGATGTAGTTTCTAGCCAAACTGCATCCAGAGAGGGCTCTCTCTTTATAATTTAGCTTTGTTTGGGGTATTTTAGGCTAGTTATGATGTACAGAGTTTTGTTTTAAATTTGTTGGATGATGATTTTCAATAAGACATGGGTGTAAGTCTGAGAAGTTCAGTCCATTGGGCTATGGATTCTAAGAGTGTACACTGTTGGATATGGTTTCCTTTGACAGAGGAGGTACTACAGAGCAAGATAATTAGATCATGAAGCAATTTATAACTGAAATCAGATGGACATGGAGGTCAAGGGGTGAAATACAATTAAGAATCTTTCACCATGCTGACAGAGGGAAAATGAATGAATATTTCAGGGAGCAATTAAGAATTCCCTAAGTATACTCAACATGTAAGAACCAGGGGAAAAGGAGCAATAAAGAATTCATGTTTATGCTAGTTTATGAAGAAAACATAAAAAACAGCAAAGATTGAACATAAAGTACAGTGAAGTAAGTTTTGGGTTATTCTTTTTCCCTGCTGTTAAGATTATGAACACGGATGATATATAAAACAAAAAGAACTAAAAAACATGAGTTTAAAAGACTTATTGATCCATGAAGTAATTCAAGAATTCTGCAACATAGTCCACTATCATTAATCCCACATCCAAAGAGTTCAGTTCTTCAACAACGCATTCCAGCTGCCTTTTATTCAGAAGAGTTCTCAGAGTTACAACGCAGTTCCAGAGGAGATATCACCAACCCTTAATACATCTCACGGGGGGTTATTTATACAAAAGAGTTTCAAAATATCTCATGGAAAAAATATCCTGCAATAAATTCATCCATCTACTTTTACAAAGGAAATAAATGCGGTTGGAAACCGAGAAAATAAATGTAGAAGTTATTACTGCGGTGCTAGCCACCTTAATTGACCAGATAGCTTTAAATTTTACACATAGCGAGTCGGCTGATGGTCTTTCCTTAATTGGCATTGTTGAGATGTTGCCCCAGCTCTTTCCTCTGTGCGTGATCCTATTTTAATGAGCTATAGTCCCAGCTTGACTCCCTTCCTCTGTTGTTTTCATCTTTATTATGTGTGCCACGTGTTTTGACATTTGATTTAAAGTGCAGATGATAAAGGAAAATTAGAACTACCTTGGTAAAACCTCCAGCATGCTCTGCCACCATTGATCTTTCGGCAACAGGTGTCTTTGTAGTTTTATCAATGTTTCATTAGCTTCAGTATACTTATAGAAATTGGGCTGGATTTCAAAAAGATGTGTTATTTCATGCTCAATATAGAACATATTCTCCAATTTGTCATATAAGCTTTGTCTAGAGGGAGGTCCTATGTCTTCTGAAGTGCTTGATGATGTTGTGATCTGATTGGAAACATATGTATTCACTCTGTGAGCATATTGTTCATGTGTCAACAGTCTTTGATTACTGGTTAACAAACTGGGTAGACCCTTTTGCCGTAATATTGTAAACTTGTGAGTAAAGGCATTTATTTCTGTTTGCATTTCTTGGAACCTTCTTTCCAGAGTCTGTACAAAATTCCTCATGGTCAGCACCTTTTTTACTCTCGAAACGGTGCTTGTTTTGTCCCTGATCTCTAGAGCTACTAATTGTTCCCTAGTGTGAGTATTCAAAAAATGAATTAGCCTATTGGCCTATTCAGGCATGTTTCCCAATGATGTTTTGGCCTTTTGAATCTCTACTTGGGCCTTTTCTATCAATTCAATTTGCTCATGAATTGTCTCTATTGATTGCCATTGACCAGTAATAGATTGGCCAATTTTGGTCCACAAAATTGTTTTGATTTCCGCTAGAGTTTTGTAGAGAGTAAGATCTTTCTCCAAGGATTTCACCTTATTTTCCAAGGCCATTACCTCTCTGGTTTTCTCTGCCACTATTATCTTACATTTGTCATGGCTTACCTCTAGCTTGGCTATTTTTTCTTTTGCTTCTTTAAGCTCTGACATTTGGACTTCTAGCTCTTTTACTACTTTCATCATTTATTCCATCCTCATGCTGGTATTTGGACCTATTGTTGCTGCTGCCGCTGAAGCATCTATGGTTGATGTACC
This sequence comes from Pinus taeda, assembly GCA_000404065.3. NCBI lineage: Eukaryota > Viridiplantae > Streptophyta > Pinopsida > Pinales > Pinaceae > Pinus > Pinus taeda. Next base: position 46,796 of record APFE031212945.1, on the reverse strand, counting down.
TGTTGTTGATGTTGGGATAGTGGGAGGAATTGCTTTTGTCACTGTGGCGGGAGCAGTGGTAACTGTTGGAGCTGTTTCAAGTGGCTAGGAGGTCGACTCTCCCTGCTTGGCTTGCAATGCTTTCTCCCACTCTTGCTCTGTTTGAGTTAGCCTTTGATTCATCCTCATCAGCAAATCCATTACGTCTTCTTCTGCTTTTTCTTGTGCAAGTTCTATAGTTTGTGGATGCATGGTAACAGGCAGCTTCAATTTCTTTCTAAGTGCAGCAATATCTTCTTTGTTTTTCTTTATCAGTGCTTTGATGCCCTTGGCATCCTTAGGATCATGTCCTGGCTCAATAATTATCTCTTCTAGGGTCTTTATTCTATTGTCTTTGGCTAAGGAAGATATCTTTTCCAAATCCAATTGGGCAAATGTATTACTTAATGACTCCTTCAATTCGTGGGCTAGCATTACCTTGTCTGACAATGTAGCATAGACCATTTCACCAGTTTGTTTGTGCAATTCTATCTGGTCCATTGGGTGTATATCTTTGGAAATGACCTCTAGATTGGTTATTACGTAGTCAGCTGCAGACTGTGGTTGCTGAACCTTAGGCTTAAAATGTGTTAAGATAATTTTCTCCTCCTTAATATCATATGCTGCCATTAGTCTTTGCTGTTTGGAGGGTGTCATTTTGAGAAGTTGATCATAAAGCTGAATTCTCAATGACTCATTTTGGGCCTTAATCTCCATGGATGTTTGTTTAATATCATATCGTTTCTTACTTTGCGACCTTGAGGAGGAAACTTCCATACCATGCTGCCTCTCCATTTCCTGCCTGTGAGAGCTGGTGGATGTCTGTCAGCTCGTTGCCCTCTCCCCTCTTGTGCTTTCTATGATTTCTTCAACAATTTCCTGTTCAGGTAGAGGATCTACCCTTTGCTTTTTGGCCTCTGGCTATTCTGCTGATCCACTTGCAGGTGTGGTCTCTTCTCTGTCTCTTTTCTTACTTCTTTCCTCATTAAGAGGAGTCTGTAATGCTGGTACTTCTATTGCCTCTGTCTGTAGTGAAGGGGCTTTCCCTTGACTATGTTCCTTTGAGGTAGTTGGCTAGTCTGTCATTGTTTCTTGCTTTGTAACTACTACCTCCTTGCGCTTTGCTGTCCCTATTGTTGGTGTAGTTCTTTCTTGGGCAACTTGTTGTGAAGTTACAGTAGTTGATGTGCCTTCTCCGGTTTGCTGTGGTACTTTGAATGACACCTACCCAAAAGAATCTAAGTCAAGAGTTTTTTCTAGGTTTTTCATAGTTTGTTCCATTTTCTCTTCCTCAGTGAGCTGTTCAATTAGTGTGCCCTCTACCCACTCATCTTGGTTGGAAAATTGTTCTATTTCAGGGATGCTGCAATGTTCATAGGCTGCCAGCCTATATTTTATCCTTCTTGCATTGATAAAGTTCTTTGGGTCATAGGATACCCACCAAAAGCTTCTCTTTAATCTAAGTTTTTGACCCAATATTTCATCAGCATCCTTCCATCCTTCTTTTTTGTTCATGACATAGGGGCCTAACTGGTCTCTCAATTTCAACTGATCCTTTTTCTTTGTGCTATGGAAATGAGTCAAATCTGAATTGATAAATTGCCTAAAATATTCCAAGGAAAATAGTCTCATTGGCACATATCTTGGCAGCCTATAGGGGCACATTTCACAGCCATATATCCTGATAACAATGTGATTCTGGTAAAAGTACCAGTCACCTATTTTGTAGTTTTTAGAGAGCTATAATATCTTTTGCACATCATATGGCAGTCTAGGAGGAGGAGTTCCCATCAGGAGAGAAGAGACTGGGTATACAAACATGTCAATAAACCCACAGTAATAGTAGGAAGAGTTGTGGACTTCATGAAAGATTGAGGTGCAAAAATCACAGAACTCTTTTCTCCTTTAGGGTCCAATTTTTTGATGGGGAATTGAAAGCTATCTGGCTGATAATATAAGAATATATGATAGATGTAGGATGAATACTTAAAGACTCCCTCCCTATCTAGATTTAAGAATTGGTCATGTATCTTGTTGGCAATGAATTTCGCATAGTTGTATTTGACAGTAGGGGGCTGCCCTGGGGTAAATATGGACAGTAAGACCAATATAGTTTCATCAATATGTTCACTTGTCTTGAACCCCGGAACATAAGATATCATATCAACAAGTAATCTACCCACTTCATTGAAAGATGCATAGTGAAAAGGAGGTGGCTCTTTAGGCTGGCAATCTTCTCTCATAAATACTTGGGCAATTCGGGTTATCTCTGAGCTAGAGAGTTTGGGACCTTCATCAAGCAAGAATTTCATAGCAAGAGGAAGCAGAAGCTGAGTTGGTTTGAAGTTTAGCATTTGATTTATGGAGTCAGGAGTTATATGAAAGAGGGTAGTTCCAGATGGAGTTTTGACTGCCCTTTGAGTTGGCTCATAGATCTCATAGCAGAGGTGAATTATCTCAGGGAAAATATTGACAGAGGGGAGGTAGTACATGGGCAAATTTGATTCCCATATGCCATAAAAATCATTTTGGCTTAGTTAGCTGTTTCTGAGCTCACAAAATGCTTGCAGATGGTTTTGGTAGCCAACTAAGTCTTGGATTTGATAATCTCTATCAGCTAAGGGTAGATGTTCCAATTCCTTGTAGGGTGCATTGAGAGGAGTAACATTTAAGTTTACTGGAGCTTCCATAACTCAATTCTATTGCTTTTAAAATTGGAATTTTTGGGTTTGTGTAAGTAAAACAGGAAAAACAATAGCTCTGTGGATTTTCTCCGAGAATTTCACCGTGAAATTGGTTTGTTGGTTTGCATTTAGCTCAGTGGACATAAATTAGATGGAGAGATAGAATTTGTGGGATTCTTTGGCAAAACAGGCAACAATAGTAGGTAAAAAGGTAGTTTTCGGGGTTTCTCAGAGAATTTACAGGCCGGAACGAGCTGGAATTTAGCTCAGTGTGAAGATTTGTTGTAAAAATTTGGCAAACCAGTGGTTATGGTGTGTATTTTTGAAAAAAACACAGTTTTTTTCTTCAAATTTTGGGTTCTACGGGGAATTTTATAGAGAAAACTAAAGAAAAACAGGGTTCAGGAGCAAATTCATGTAAATACTTGTTTTAGTGGTGAAATGGTCGATTTGTAGGTGGCGAGACGAGCCAAGAGGCTGAGCTATGGAGTAAAATCGCTCGGTGGCAGACTGTGCAGTTGAAATGCTGTTTCGGACATAAATCAGCATGCATAGGACGCGCAGAGAAGACAAACACAAATGAGTGAAAATGACACTTTCAGCACTTTTTAATAAAAATTTTGACTTTGGCGGGTTTTAGTGTGCTTTTGTCAAATGATGTCAGCATGACGTAATTTTTTCGTGTAGCGGGGTACGGAAGATGATGTGTCAGGTGACATGGCAGGTGACACGGAGGTGAGGTGGTGACATAAGCAGGTGACATGGCGCTGATGTGGGCAGATGAAAAGGATGTGACATGGCAGACAGACGAGCGGCAACGAGGGTGTTGTTAGTAGATGACATAGGCATGATGTCAGCGAGGAGGTAGTGGGGTGGTAAGCGGTATTCCCCGCACCGCCTTTAGAGGGAAGTGGTATTGGAGGAAGGGGCTCCGATCACACTGGGCGTCTGACACGTGTCCTCGGTACGACAGAAATACCGCCCATCCCCTGTATGCTATCGTTCGCCACTTAAAGGCTTTCGATATCGCCAACAGCTGTTGGATCTATGCGCGATGATCAGACAGTCGACAGGTGATGGAGATGGTGGAGGCTTATAAATGGGGGACCCACTGTAATATTTCATATTTGTAATGTTTTGCGGGGTGTATTTAAACTTTGGTTAAATGGGGTTTGGGGGTATGATATGTGGGTTCGGCTATTTATTTAGCCAAAAGCTAAACAAGTCCTGATGGAGCACATGGAGGGTTGTTATTGGCCCCAGATGGACCAATAACTCCCGACAAAAATTAGACTATAGCTTATAGTTAGCCAAAGGTCAGGGTATTTAGATGTTTAGGGATTTTTATGTATTTTTACATAGTATGGGAGGGGAAATATTTACATAGGAGCTATATAATAGTGTTAATAGGTTAAAATGAGGAGTATTTTACAGACCAAAACACTAAATAAAAGGTGAAACCTAGGTTTAGGTGAATGAAAGGTCTCCAAGTTATGGATTTGGAAAACTTAGTAGAATGGAAATAAAGTATTTTTACACAAGAAATGTGGCTTGTTTTTCCTAGGTGAAAACAAAGTTTCACTTAGTCTTTTTCATGAAATGAAGTGGACTAAGGGCAATGAGCAGATCTCAATGTCCTTGGGGGGATGTTAGTAAGTGTTCTTGGGAAGATGAGGAGGAAAATTAGTCATTCTCCATTTGTTTTGTAACCACCTTGCCATAGCACCTTATGATATTTATGAGATGAAACATGTTTCAAAGGACCAAATTGCTCATAAACCTGCTAATGCAACATCAAAACTGCCTACCCAGCCTAGTACACCTAACTTTTTTTCTTCATTTTCATTGGGTGCATTTGAACTAGCAAACCCTGATTCTCTTATTTTCTTTTAGCTGCCCTCCTATCTAAGTTCTACCCTGATCTCTTCCAAGAGCTCAGATTAAGCTGTTGAGACCCTTTGCTTCTCTACCTAACTACTTGTCTGCCAAGCTTGAACTATTTGTACAAACCTTTATTCTTTATTCTAAGACAAGTAAATTCAAACATGATCTAGCCAGGATTAAACTGTCTCGCTATTCATCAACTGTGGCAAGAGTCAACCACCTGTACATAGTGAAATTCTATGAAATATGGAACCTTTGTAGCATGGAAAGGATGAAAATATTTGGCACTTCTTCAGTCAATCATGAAAAATGAAACCTATTGGAATAGGAACCTAACAATGGCTCCACTTGGGGATGGCTTTTGCTGGTGAAAAGTCAAGAACAGTAGGTCAGATGGCCTTATATTCAATTCTTGCTGTATTCTGAAATTTCTCCTTTGCTGTACACAAAATGGTATTTCTTCAATATTTATGTATTTCTCATGAACTCATTCCAATAATTGCAGCTTTGTAGTTTGTTTGATTATTTCTCATCATTTTCACAGCTCCCATGTCTACTTCTTAAGCTTCTTCTGATGAACTCCAAATGTAATACCAAAAGGTGGGAGAATTACTTGCCTTTCCCTCAAAATTTGTTGTATCTTATTCCCTATCTGATTGCTGTAATAAAACTGCAGAAAATAAACACTGTTATATACAAATTAGAGTGTTGATATCATCAACAAATGGGATCAAAATAATGCTTCAGCATTCGGCCATTGACTGGTCAATCATCTTCCTTTGTGCCATCCAGGCTTTTCAAAAAGTAGGTGTTGTTTCCTTGTACAGTCTGAATGATAAATGGCCCTCTCCACAAGAAATCAAATTTTCCATGATTTCCCCTATCTTCTCTTCTGGAATCCCATTTCAAAACTTTTTATCCAATGTAGAAATCCTCTACTTTGGTCCTTTTATCAAATATCTTTTTAAGTTTCTCTTGTAGGACCTGAGCTCTCTGATATACCTCCTCTCTAGTTTGTTGCAAATGAATTGTTTGATTCATCCTTCTCTGAATATCATTGGGTTCTACCTGTATTTCTTACAGCAACTTAATCACTGGGATTCCCAAAGAAGAAGGGAACACTGTCTCCATACCATAAACCAGCTCATAGGGACTTTTCCCAACAGATCTCTTAGTCGTCAATCTGTATGCCCATAGTCCATTGACAAGCTTTTTATGCCAGTTTTTCTTATTCTCCTCCAAGACTTTCTTAATGATGGTGATCAAGCTTTTGTTGGAGGATTTAGCCAGACCATTACCTTAAGGATAATAGGCTGTAGAATGGCCCAAGGTAATGTGGTATTTATGACAGAAATTGATCATTCTCTTGGATTTAAAGGTAGCAACATTGTCTGTTATAATTTTCTCAGGACAGCCAAACCTGGACAAGATGTTGGTCTCTAAAAATTGCATGATTACTCAGTCATTGGCTTGCCTACAAGGAATGGCCTCTATCCACTTGGTAAAATAATCTGCTACAGTCAAAATCCATTTATGCTGGCCAGAGGATGAAGGGTGGATTTCCCCAATGAAGTCTAAACCCCATTGTTGAAATGGTCTTTCAGTGGAAATGGAATTGAGGGGTAGAGGCAATAACTTTTTCTTGCCTTCAAAGATTTGGTATTTGTGGCAAGAAGTTACATATTTCTTTACATCAGCAAATAGGGTGGGCCAATAAAATCTAGCCCTTAGGATTCTATCACCAGTTGATTTCCAATATAAATGTCCACCACAATCCCCTGCATGAAAATCCACAAGTACTTTGTCAGTTTCTTCTTTGATTAGACAATTTAATAAAACACCATGATTTTTCCAAAAGAGAGCATGGTCTAGAATACAGAATTTGGAAGCTTTCATTTTCAAAAATCTTTTCGTAGTTTTGGATAATCCTAGAGGAGCTTGCAGGTTTAATAATACAAAACATATGTCAACATACCAGGGTGATTGTCAAAAGGCTTGATTGATCTGTGGAGTCGCCATCTCCTGCTCATTATCCAGTTTATTTATGTCAAGGGCTTGAAAATTGGTTTCAGTCATAAGTTTAGCTAATCCTTGTCCTTTTATCAGCTTTGTTGGCTTGATTTCAATGTCATATTCTAGTATGGTAGCTATCCATTTGCCCCTTTTGCCTTTAATTCCATCTTGGGTTAGGATGTCTTCAACAATAGTGTTGGCCACATAAGCAATCACATGAGAGTATAAGATGTAAACTCTAAATTCCTTAATGGCTTTTACAAGTGCATATGCTAGTTTCTCCATGATTTGATATTTGAGTGGAGCATCTCTAAGTGCCTTGCTAAAAAAGGCTATGGGCTTTTCACATCCTTGTTCATCTTTTTGAAGCAAAACAACAACAATTATATGTTCAGATGCAAATGAGAATATGATAAAGTCTTTATCAAAATTTGGGCTTGTAAGGGTTGGTGTTTGATTCAAAGCTTTTTTGATTTCTTCAAAGGCTTGTTTAGATTCTACTGTCCACTTGATCTTGGAATCCTTTTTCAGCATATTGTTCAGCAATCTTATCAGCTCAACCAGATTTGGTATGAATTTTCTTAGAAAATTGATCTTCCCCAAAAAAGCTTGTAGTTCTTTGATGTCTCTAGGGTGAGGAATTTGCAAAATATCATGTATTCTGTGTGAATCAATTCTAATGCCTTCTTTGGAGATGATATGGCCCAATAATTTTCCTTCTTCTAGGCCAAACAGTGATTTCTTTGGATTCAACGATATACCATATTTTCTGCAAATTAAAAATACTTGCCTGAGATGATCAAGGTGTTCTTGGTCTGAATTGGAAAATGTTGTAAGGTCATCTAGGTAAATGACTAAAAAATTATGGATTTCTTTAGCAAAAGCTATATCCATGGCTCTTTGAAAAGTTTCTCATGCATTTTTGAGCCCAAATGGCATTTTTACATATTTGAAGGTTCCCCAAGGGGTTGTGAAGGCAGTTTTTTCTTGATCATCAGGATGCATTAGGATTTGATTGAAACCTGAGAATCCATCTAATAGTGAGATCCTTGAAGCACCCACTACCCTTTTTAGAATGTGATCCATTTTGGGTAAGGGGTAATTATCTTTTAAAGAGACTTTATTCAAATTTCTCAAATCGACACACAGCCTAATCTCTCCTGTTTTCTTTCTAGTGGGCACCAAATTTGAAACCCATTCTGAGAATTTGATGGGTGCAATAATTCCAGCCTCATACATCGTTTTGAATTTCTTTCTCAATTAAAGGGAGGAGCACAGGGTTAACCCTCCTAAGTTTCTGTTTGAAAGGTTTTTGGTTTTCCTTGAGAGGTATGTTGTGTTGGATAACAAATGTATCATAAGACTTTAGATCCTCATAACTCCATGCAAAAACATCTTGAAATTCTTTGAGTAGTTCAATATACTTCAGCTTTTGGTCAGGAGGCAGAGCTTTGGATAATTTGATCATTTTGGGATTCTCTGCATTTCCTATATTACAGTCTTCAATTTTTGTGTTTAATGGATGCATTTTAGGTTTCCTAGAAATGTCATTTGAGTCAAAAATATCCTCTAGAGGGGTCAGGCCTGTAGGTAAAAAATTATCCTTCAAATGAATCACTTCATATTCTGCTCCAATAGCATCATCACATTTTTTTTCTTCAAGTTCCTATAAATCTGCTTTAGCAAACTTAGTGGGACGTAGAATTTGGTTTGCTTTTTTAGCAGAAATATGTGTCTCGATTGTGTCGGTTTGCTCATTTTCACTTATGGTGCTTGTATCTATTTTTGCGATGGACAACTCTTCTTTGAGGGTTACGAAATTATTAATTTGAGAGTCACTATCAAATACTTGCCAAAATTTTTACATTATCAAGTACAGTGGGCCTATGTTTAATCTTAACTGAGAATTGGTGATTTGGCTTGAATGGCAGTTTGCAAGTACTGGCAAAAGTTGCTAGACTGTGAGCATGTAGATTTTGATTTCTTGGAATTTTGGTCAATTGGGATTCTAGAAAGGTGTTGAGAATTTCAATTTCTGCAGCTCTGTATGATCTCAGCCTATGATCATTTGCGATAAAGTTGCCTTTCATTTGTTGAATGATGAGATCAGAATCTCCCAAAATTGATATCCTAGCTGCACCTAAGCTTTTAATCACTTTGAGTCCAAGAAGAAGAGCTTCATATTCAGCCATGTTATTAGTGCATCTGAAATTCAATCTATATGCATGCCCTTCAACATGGTCATTCTTCATGTTGTGTATACAAATTCCTACCCCTGCTCCTAGCTTATTAACAGATCCATCGAATTCTAGATACCACAGATTTTCTTGATTGAAACTAATATCAGGGATTTTTTCAATTTGTTGAGTACGCAGATTTGGATTTTTTGTCTCATGGGATTCCTTATGTGTAATTGTCAATTTATTGTTCTCCAAGACTTCTTGAATTTGAACTGTGGATTTTTCATCTAGGAATTCATTCTGGTTTAATGCCAAAATTTTAACATCAGTTGGGGTATGAATCTCAGTGTTGTACAAGATGAAAGAATCCATGTCTGAATGCATGGAATAAATGGGAAAGTTTTGGGGTTTTTCTTGACTGCTGACCACATACTTCATCAAAGTTTCTTTCTACAATCTCTTTGGCTGGCCAAAGACTGAGATGGTAGCATAGGACATGTCAAGTTGCAAATATCCTTGTAGTTTGGCACCCCAGGATCTAGATAACAACATTCCATACTTGGGTGGGATATCAGCTACCACCACATCCATTAAAATTGTCTTAGCAGGGTATTGTACGAACGATACACACAGATCCTTAATCAGGCCTAGACACTTGACTTGGCTAGAATGAAATGAGAATAGGTCTTTGTATGGGCGGGTGATGTCTAGTTCTAATTTTTCCATCACAAATTTGGGCATTAAGTTGGGAGATGCCCTAGAATCAAACATTGCATTGTGAAGTATCTTGTCATGAATATTCAAGCTAACATAGGAAGGAGGAAATCCTCCATCTACAGACTTTTTTATTTACTTCAGGACCAAATATAAGTTCTGGTTGGTCATCAAGGACATTCATTGCATCTCTGTTTTCTGGAATTAGTAGTGTCCTACTGATTTGTTCTCTAAATACCTCATTCTTAGCCAATTCAGAGAGTGGAATGGCTATTTTTAACTTGCTTATTTCGGTCTCCAAATTGAAAGGTTTTTCTGTTTGCATTTTAACATTTCGGGCAGCAAGGTTATCTTTTTCAGCTGAGTTTTCTGTAACTAATTCTTTCACTAGAATATTATTGTGAGCTGAAGTCACTTTTACACCATTTTCTAAAGGTTCTTCTATGATTTCTTCAAGAGAAAAAACAGGTGGAGATTGTTGTTTCGATTTATCTTTGTCTGAAATATCTTCAACTACTGGACTGTCTGGGTTGGGAATTGATTCAGGAGTATTTTGTATATTAGAGCCATTGAGTTTGGTTTTAGTAGGCTGTTTGATTACTTTTTTCTTGCTGTCATCAGAGATATCTACTCTCCTACTTCTCAAGTTATACTGTTTATGGACTTCATATACAACTGTGTCATACCCTTCCTTGAAATCAAAGGATTTCCCTTATTGCATTTGGAACTGACCAAGGGTATGAACCTCTTGATCTTCTTGAGTTAGGAAAATTTGTTGTCCACTATTGAGACCCATCAAATTGATTTGAGTATCTTCCATTGGTTCACTAGATGTTGAAGCCTCAGCATAGTTTTCTTGAAATGGAGGCCTGATATTTTGGTCAGGACCAATTTTACGAGTGCTAGAGTTCTGATTCTTTCTAAAGTTTTGATTCCTTACAGTGTTGCTTGGTTGGCCTTCCCATGATGATTTCCTCTAAATAGTTTCAACTCTATCCCCAAGTTTGTCCATTCCTTTTATGATAGCATCTAGCTTTTGTTCTAAAGCTGATGGTTCTTCCTTGAAAGTTGTTCTTCTTTCATTTCTGGCCCGATTTCATTTAGAAATGATGTTACCCTCAACACTGACTGTTATGCTTTGCATGTCTTGTAAGCTTGGAGGAGCTCTCTCCCTGAGGTGGTAAGCCATGTCAGAATCAAATCCATCAGGGAATTTGATTAAGGCTAAGTCTAGTGGTGGTATAAGATTAGGAGGAATAGCATTGTACACATTATTAAACCTAGCACAGTAATCTTGAACAGTTTCTTGTGGGCCTCTTTTCAAGCTATCATATTCTAATAGGATGTGTAGTGGGTCCTTCTTCTTTTTCCATTTGTTCAAGGAAGTTTGATAAAGGCATCTGGGTTAGCAATGGTATTTGCAAGGAGTGCCCTAAACCAGGCCCTAACATCACCTGTTAAACTTTGGACAAAGATCTTCATCCTGACGTCATCATCATCAATTTCATAATTCTCAAAATAGTTTGTCATCTTCTTGGTATGTTGTTGTGTTGTGTCAGTACCAACACCATCAAAACAGGTGATTTTACTTTGATAATCCTGCGGCATGGCCCATGGATTAGCAGGCAACTGCAAGGGAGCATATCAGTTTGCCATATTTACATGGATAAATGTTACAACTGGAAGAACAAGGATTATAGTTGAAGTATGGGCTATAGTTGGGGGAGTGGAAAAGTGGTTTTGGAGTGATGATGGTGACCTAGGAGAAGCTACAGTGAAAGGGGAAAGGGCTTGCGATTTCCAGCAGTAAGGCAAGTTTTGATAGGTGTCCGCTGAAGTGTTTCAGGATTTGAATCAGTAGAACTCCCTAGATTTTCAAGTTTTCTAAGTCTCTTAGGAATTAAATTAGGATTTTCAAAAAGAGCTGGGGGATTTGGATCCAGGTTTGATCTAGTGTAATAGGTTTTCTTCTTTGGAGCCAACTTCTAAAAGTATATTTTTTAGTATTTTCTGGAAATATTTGAAGTTTTGATAATATTTTGTTAGGTTTTCCTCCAGGTATGTTTGAAACTAGGAAACTGATCAAATCTTTGAGAGAGCTGCTTAAAATCTAAAACTAAACTGGAGATAGACTGAGGTAGTTTTTATCTACTCCTGTGATTGCATAGCAAAATAGTTTCAAAGGCTACCTGGCTAACTTCAGGCTCCATCTGTAGTTTTAGAAACTAGACAGCAGTAAGAAACAATCATTAAGGTCCTTAGTGGAGTCGCTAATGATGTTATCACTCAGGTTGTTCCCAAAAACTTGTGAGAAAAGGGAATACGACCGAGGTAACCACTAACCAATCTTTTAGATGTTGTTTCTAGCCAAACTGCATCTAGAAAGGGCTCTCTCTTTATAATTTAGCTTTGTTTGGGGTATTTTACGCTAGTTATGATGAATAGAGTTTCGTTTTAAATTTGTTGGATGATGATTTTCAGTAAGACATGGGTGAAAGTTTGAGAAGTTTAGTCCATTGGGCTATGGAGTCTAAGAGTGTACACTGCTGGATATGGTTTCCTTTGATAGAGGAGGTACTACAGAGCAAGATAATTAGATCATGAAGCAATTTATAACTGAAATTAGATGGACATGGAGGTCAGGGAGTGAAAGACAATTAAGAATCTTTCGCCATGCTGACAGAGCGAAAGTGAATGAATATTTCAGGGAGCAATTAAGAATTCCCTAAGTATACTCAAAGTGTAAGAACCAGGGAAACGGGAGCAATAAATAATTCTTGTTTATGCTAGTTTCTGAAGAAAACATAAAAAACAACAAAGATTGAACACAGAGTATAGTGAAGTAAGTTCTGGGTTATTATTTTTCCGTGCTGTTAAGATTATGAACATGGATGATATATAAAACAAAAAAAAATGAAAAACATGAGTTTAAAGGACTTATTGGTCCATGAAGTAATTCATGAATTCTGCAACATAGTCCACTGTCATTAATCCCACATCCAAAGAGTTCAGTTCATCAACAACGCATTCCAGCTGCCTTTTATTCAGAAGAGTTCTTAGAGTTACAACGCAGTTCCAGAAGAGATATCACCAACCCCGAATACATCTCACGGGGGGGTATTTATACAAAAGAGTTTAAAAATATCTCATGGAGAAAATATCCTACAATAACTTCATCCATCTACTTTTACAAAGGAAATAAATGCGGTTGGAAATTGAGAAAATAAATGCAGAAGTTATTACTGTTGTGCTAGTCGCTTTAATTGACCAGATATCTTTGAATTTTACACATAGCGAGTTACATGATGGTCTTTCATTAATTGGCATTGTTGAGTTGCTGCCCTGGCTCTTTCCTCTTTGTGTGATCCTATTTTAATGAGCTACAGTCCGAGCTTGACTCCCTTCCTTTGCTGTTTTCATGTTTATTATGTGTGCCACGTGTTTTGACATTTGATTTAAAGTGCAGATGATAAAGGAAAATTAGAACTACCTTGGTAAAACCTCCAGCATGCTCTACCACCATTGATCTGTCGGCAACTGGTGTCTTTGTAGTTTTATCAATGTTTCATCAACTTTAGTATACCTATAGAAATTGGGCTAGATTTCAAAAAGATGTATTATTTCATGCTCAATATAGAACAAATTCTCCAATTTGTCATATAAGCTTTGTCCAGAGGGAGGTCCTGTATCTTCTGAAGTGCTTGATGATGTTGTGATCTGATTGACAACATATGTATTCACTCTGTGAGCATATTGTTCATGTGTCAACAATCTTTGATTGCTAGTTAACAAACTGGGTAGAGCCTTTTGCCGTAATACTGTAAACTTCTGTGTAAAGGCATTTATTTCTGTTTGCATTTCTTGGCACTTTCTTTCCAGAGTCTGTACAAAATTCCTCATGGTCAACACCTTTTCTACTGTCAAAATGGTGCATGTTCTGTCCCTGATCTCTAGAGTTGCTAATTGTTCCATGGTGTGAGTATTCAAAAAAGGAATTAGTCTATTGGCCTCTTCAGGCATGTTTCCCAATGATGCTTTGGCCTTTTGAATCTCTACTTGGGCCTTTTCTATCAATTCAATTTTCTCATGAATTGTCTCTATTGATTGCCATTGATCAGTGATAGATTGGCCAATTTTGGTCCACAAAATTGTTTTGATTTCTGCTAGAGTTTTGTGGAGAGTAAGATCTTTCTCCAAGGATTTCACCTTATTTTCCAAGGCCTTTACCTCTCTGGTTTTCTCTACCACTGTTATCTTACATTTGTCATAGCTTACCTCTAGCTTGGCTAGTTTTTCTTTTGCCTCTTTAAGCTCTGACATTGGACTTCTATCTCTTTTACTGCTTTCATCATTTATACCATCCTCATGCTAGCATCTGGCCCTGTTGTTGCTACTGCCATTGAAGCATCTATGGGTGATGTACCTGTTGTTGATGTTGGGACAGTGGGAGGAATTGCTACTGTGACTATGGGGGGAGCAGTGGTAACTGTTGGAGCTGTTTCAGGTGGCTGGGAGGTCAACTCTCCCTGCTTGGCTTGCAATGCTTTCTCCAACTCTTGCTCTGTTTGAGTTAGCCTTTGATTCATCCTCATCAGCAAATCCATTACGTCTTCTTCTTCTTTTTCTTGTGCAAGTTTTGTAGTTTGTGGATGCATGGTGACAGGTAGCTTCAATTGCTTCCTAAGTGCAGCAATATCTTCTTCCTTTTTCTTTATCAATGCTTTGATGACCTTGGCATCCTTGGGATCATGTTCTAGCTCAATAATTATCTCTTCTAGGGTATTTATTCTATTATCTTTGGCTAAGGAAGATATATTTTCCAAATCCAATTGGGCAGATGTATTACTTAATAACTCCTTTAATTGGTGGGCCAGCGTTGCTTTGTCTACCAATGTAGCATAGGCCATTTCACCAGTTTGTTTGTGCAATTCTAGCGGGTCCATTGGGTGTATATCTCTGGCAAAGACCTCTAGATTGGTTCTTATGTAGTCAGCTACAGACTGTGGTTGTTTAACCTTAGGCTTAAAATGAGTTAAGATCATTTTCTCCTCCTTAATATCATAAGCTGCCATTAGTATTTGCTATTTGGAGGGTGTCATTTTGAGAAATTGATCATAAAGCTGAATTCTCAATGACTCATTTTGGGCCTTAATCTCCATGAATGTTTGTTTAACATCAGATCGTTTCTTACTTTGCGACCTTGAGGAGGAAACTTCCATACCATGCTGCCTCTCCATTTATTGCCTGTGAGAGTTAGCGGATGTCTATTGGCTGGTTGCCCTCTCCCCTCTTGTGCTTCCTGTGATTGCTTCAACAATTTTTCCTTCAGGTAGAGGATCTACCCTTTGCTTTTTGGCCTTTGGCTATTTTGTTGATCCACTTGCAGGTGTGGTCTCTTCTTGTCTCTTTTCTTACTTCTTTCCTCATTAAGAGGTGTTTGTAATGCTGGTACTTCTGGTGCCTCTGTCTGTAGTGAAGGGGCTTGCTCTTGACTGTGTTCCTTTGAGGTAGTTGGCTAATCTATCATTGTTTCTTGCTCTGTAACTACTACCTCCTTGCCCTTTGTTGTCCCTGCTATTGGTGTAGTCCTTTCTTGGGCAGCTTGTTGTGAAGTTGCAGCAGTTGATGTGCCTTCTCCAATTTGTTGTGGTACTTTGAATGACACCTGCCAAAAAGAATCTAAGTCAAGAGTTTTTTCCAGATTTTTCATAGTTTGTTCCATTTTCTCTTCCTCAGTGAGTTGTTCAATTAGTGTGCCCTCTACCCACTCATCTTGGTTGGAAAATTGTTTTATTTCTAGGATGCTGCAATGTTCATAGGCTACCAGCCTATATTTTACCCTTCTTGCATTGATAAAGCCATTTGGGTCATAGGGTACCCACCAAAATATTCTCTTTAGTTTGAGTTTTTGACCCAATATTTCATCAGCATCCTTCCATTCATCTTTTTTGTTCATGACATAGGGGCCTAACTGGTCTCTCAATTTCAACTGAGCCTTTTTCTTTGTGCTATGGAAATGAGTCAAATCTGAATTGATAAATTGCCTGAAATATTCCAAGGCAAACAGTCTCATTGGCACATATCTTGGCAGCCTATAGGGGCATAACTCACAGCCATATATCCTGATAATAGTGAAATTCTAGTAAAAGTACCAGTCACCTATTTTGTAGTTTTTGGAGAGCTGTAATATCTTTTGCATATCATATGACAGTCTAGGAGGAGGAGTTCTCGTTAGGAGAGAAGAGACTGGGTATACAAACATGTCAATAAACTCACAGTAAGAGTAGGGAGAGTTGTGGACTTCATGAAAGATTGAGGTCCAAAAAATCACAGACCTCTTTTCTCCTTTAGGGTCCAATTTTCTGATGGGGAATTGGAAACTATCTGGTTGATAATATAAGAACAGATGATAGATGTAGGATGAATACTTAAAGACTCCCTCCCTATCTAGATTCAAGAATTGGTCATGTATCTTGTTGGAAATGAATTTGGCATAGTTGTATTTGATAGTAGGGGGCTACCCTGAGGTAAACATGGACAGTAAGACCAATATAGTTTCATCAATATGTTCACTTGTCTTGAACCCCAGAACATAAGATATCATATCAACAGGTAATCTACCCACTTCATTGAAAGATGCATAGTCAAAAGGAGGTGGCTCTTTAGGTTGGTGATCTGCTCTCATAAATACTTGGGCAATTCGGGTTATCTCTGAGCTGGAGAGTTTGGGACCTTCATCAATCAAGAATTTCATAGTAAGAGGAAACAGAAGCTGAGTTGGTTTCAGGTTTAGCATTTGATTTATGGAGTAAGGAGTTATATTAAAGAGGGTAGTTCCAGATGGAGTTTTGACTGCCCTTTGAGTTGGCTCATAGTTCTCACAACAGAGGTGAATTATCTCAGGGAAAATATTGATGGAGGGGAGGTAGTACATGGGTAGATTTGATTCCCATATGCCATAAAAATCATTTTGGCTTAGGTAATTGTTTCTGAGCTCACAGAATGCTTGCAGATGGTTTTGGTAGCCAACTAAGTCTTGGATTTGATAATATCTATCAGCTAAGGGCAGATGTTCCAATTCCTTGTGGGGTGCTTTGAGAGGAGTAAGATTTAAGGCTATTGGAGCTTCCATAGCTCAATTCTGTTGCTTTTAAAATTGGAATTTTTGGGTCTGTGTAAGTAAAACAGGCAAAACAATAGCTCTGTGGATTTTCTCCAGGTATTTCACCATGAAATTGGTTTGTTGGTTTGCATTTAGCTAAGTGGACAGAATTTAGACGGAGAGACAGAATTTGTGGGATTCTTTGGCAAAATGGGAAACAACAGAAGGTAAAAAGGCAGTTTTCGAGGTTTCTCAGAGAATTTGTAGGTCAGAACGAGCTTGAATTTAGCTCAGTGTGCGGATTTGTGGTAAACATTTGGCAATACAGTGGTTATGGTGTGTATTTTTTAAAACAACACAGTGTTATTCTCCAAATTTTGTGTTCTCTGGGCAATTTTATAAAGAAAACTAAAGAAAAATAGGGTTCAGGAGCAAAATCATGTAAATACCTGTTTTAATGGTGAAATGGTTGATTTTTAGGTGGCCAGACAAGCTGAGGGGCCGGGCTATGGAGTAAAATTGCTAGGTGGCGAACTGTGCAATTAAAATGCTGTTTCAAACGTAAATCGGCATGCATAGGACACACAAAGGAGACAAACACAAATGAGTGAAAATGACACTTTCACCTCTTTTTAACCAAAATTTTGACTTTGGCCGGTTTTGGTGCGCTTTTGTCGAATGACATCAGCATGACGTAATTTTGTTGTGTAGCAGGGTATGGAAGATGACATGTCAGGTGATGTGGCGGGTGACACGGAGGTGAGGTGGTGACGTTGATCTGGATTTAAACAGGAACGCAACAAATTACAGAGATAACCATAAACACAAAGATGGAGTGGAAATAATACTTCATTTCATTAATGGAAAATACTGAAACATGCTTACAATCAGAAATGGAAATAAACTAGCTAGGGCGATGGTAGCTTATTTCTAAGAAGAGATGTGATGGCTACATGCCTTTGAACTGTGTTACAATGAGGCTCGAAGGCCTATTTATTGTTGAGAAACAATGAAAAACCCTTAACATTCCAAAACCTAACCCTAGGAGATGAAACGCCAAAACTGTGGGCCCCGTTTGGGGGTAAGTTGGTACATCAACTTCTCGGGGTTCGTAACTTTAGCATCATGATCTCCGTTTGACACGTACAATAGCTCATTAGAAAGATCTATTCGAGCACTATCTTGTTGGAACGGGCAACATCGGTCCATTCCATGGACCATGTTGCCGCCCAGATTCCCCAAAAAACGTCGTTTAGGGTCTCAAGACGGCTCCGGAAGTTCAGGACCTGAAAAACTGCTAAAATAGTAAGTTGTGCTACAATTAAGGAAACTGAAAATGCTGAGAAAGAAAATGGTGGGGGTCCAGGTGGACTTGGCAGGTGGCCACCAATATCCACCTGGATCAGACGTAAGCAGGTGACATGGAGTTGACGTGGGCAGATGACAAGGATGTGACATGGCGGACAGATAGGCGGGAACGAGGGTGATGTCAGCAGATGATGTAGGTATGATGTCAGTGGGGAGGCAGTGGGGCGGTAAGTGGTATTCCCCGCACCGCCTTTGGAGGGAAGGTGTATTGGAGGAGGGGGCTCTGATCACGCTGGGTGCTTGACACGCGTCCTCTATACGGCAGAAATACCGCCCATTCCTCAGACGCTATCGTTCGACACTTAAGGGCTTCCGATATCGCCGATAGGCATTGGATCTGTGTGTGATGATCAGACGGTCGACAGGTGATGGAGATGGCAGAGGCTTATAACTGGGGGACCCGCTGTAATATTTCACATTTGTAATGTTTTCCAGGGTGTATTTAAACTTTGGTTAAATGGGGTTTGGGGGTATGATATGGTTCGACTATTTATTTAGCAAGAAGCTGAACAAGTCCCGATGGAGCGCATGGAGGGTTGTTATTGGCCCTGGATGGACCAATAATTCCCGACAAAAATTAAACTCTAGCTTATAGTTAGCCAAAGGTCAGGGTATTTATATGTTTAGGGATTTTTATGTATTTTTACATAGTATGGGAAGGGAAATATTTAATAGGAGCTATATAATAGTATTAATAGGTTAAAATGAGGAGTATTTTACAGACCAAAACACTAAATAAAAGGTGAAACCTAGGTTTAGGTGAATGAAAGGTCTCCAAGTTATGGATTTGGAAAACTTAGCAGAATGGAAATAAAGTATTTTTACACAAGAAATGTGGCTTGTTTTGCCTAGGTGAAAACAAAGTTTCAGTTAGTCTTTTTCATGAAATGAAGTGGACTAAGGGCAATGAGCAGATCTCATTGTCCTTGGGGGGATGTTAGTAAGCGTTCTTGGGAAGATGAGGAGGAAAATTAGTCACGCTCCATTTTTTTTGTAACCACCTTGCCACAGCACCTTATGATATTTATGAGATGAAACCTGTTTCAAAGGACCAAATTGCTTATAAACCTGCTTCTGCAACATCAAAACTGCCTACCCAGCCTAGTACACCTAACATTTTTTCTTCATTTTCATTGGGTGCATTTGAACTAGCAAACCCTGATTCTCTTCTTTTCTTTTAGCTGCCCTCCTATCTAAGTTCTACCCTTATCTCTTCCAAGGGCTCAGATTAAGCTGTTGAGACTCTTTGCTTCTCTATCTAACTACTTGTCTACCAAGCTTGAATTGTTTGTACAAACCTTTATTCTCTATTCTAAGACAAGTAAATCCAAACATGATCTAGCCAGGATTAAACTGTCTGGCTATTCATCAACTGTGGCAAGAGTCAACCACCTGTACATAGTGAAATTCTACGAAATATGGAACCTTTGCAGCATGGAAAGGATGAACATATTTGGCACTTCTTTAGTCAATCATGAAAAATGAAACCTATTGGTATAGGAACCTAACAATGCCCAAACCCAAGAGCTTCAGCCCTATGAGTTAACTTAGTGCTGACTCAGAAGAAAACTCATTCTTATTGTCAAAAACAATAGATTACATAAAAAACTGTCACAAGTCTTGCAGCTCGAAAATGAACTAAAGTTTTACAATCAAAAGTTCAAATAAAAAATCGAATCCTATTGAGTTTCTAGGCCTCTCTACTTATACTTTTGAATTCTCCAACATCTTCCTCAAAATTAGGGAGGCTCGACTCCCAAACTAGAGATAAACCGGTGCTTTAAATTCCACTTGCTCGACTGCCTTCTAGTCCTCATGATTTGGCTACTTGCACTCCGAGCTGATGGAGGAATATTCAAATGGAGGGGTGTAAATGAGGAGGATTTCCCTCCTATAATTCCTCTCCCTTGTCCCATTCGCTTTTTGACCAAGATATTTTACCAAGATCTTTGCCAAAATGCCTTGTTTTTACCCTTTAATCCTACATTACATGCACATTAGACCACAAAGAAAAATATCCAAGTCTAACTCATCTCATAAGAAAAACATAATCAAAATTATGCAATAAGTTGTGAGAATAGTTGGTTTGACTAAGCTAGGAGGTGAATTAAGGCCCATATAATTACCCAATGATGAGGCTCATCATCACCCCCCTACTGAAAGTGTTGCTCAATCTCTAAGCAACTTAGACAATGTTCATGTCTTTCATGGCTCTGGTAGCCTCTCTGACACGCTGTGCCTCTATTGTGGTGTCTTCTTCTTGTGCATAGAAGCCTGCTTTCCTTTCTACTTCTTTCCACTGCCTCTTTTCCTTTTCTTCTTTTATTCCTTCTAGCATCCCTAGTAGTAGTGGTGGAATGAGTTTTAGGCCTATCCAATTGACCTTAACCCTTTGCATTGATTTCTTATACATAGGTTTCCTATTGAGTGCCAATCTCAACCTTTGAGGGGAGTGATATTCTCTGATCTTCAAGATATGTGGCTGTGTGATCCATGTTCTTGAGAAAGCATGTATACTATCATTTCCTAGCAGCCTAAACATATCCTCAAAATATGAAATTTCTTGCTCTTAGGCAACAAGATATCTAGGTGCCAGTTGAGGATAATTTGCAATTAGATTATGGTTGCTAATTAGGGCCGTGGGATTTGATTGTTCAACTCTGACGAAAAGAGGTTCATTTTACTCTCTAGCCAATATTATTTTCATCTCTGCAACCCTTGACTCCTCATGGTTCATCCATGATGCTAAAGCCATTAATTGCAGATCTCCTAGCTCAGCATTAGGATTCCAAACATTCATGTTTATCAGGGCCATGTTGTGAAGTAAAAATCAGCCATTTTGGCCCTATCCTCTAGTGTACTTTGATCACAAAGATCAATAAACTACCTGTTGTCCTAAAATGGCATGGTGCCCCTTTTTCTAGTGTTTTAATCTGAAATTGCAGCCATTGTTCTCTAAGGTAAATAGTGTAGGATTTAGCTGGCATCCTACACTGGATGGCCTCCAAGGAGAGGTTTGCCATACATGCTAGGCAGTTTTCCCTTTTCTAAAGTTATCCTCTCAGCCATGCATTTTCCCTCTCCAGTTGATCTCTCATTATTGCATCTCTGTCTCTTAAGCCACTTAGCTCTTCACCCATTTCCTTGAGCTTCTCTTGTTTGATTCTTGTGCTCTTCCTTGTTCTAGAATATAGAGGGGTTTGTCTCCTTCTTTTCCCTTTTTTCTTGACTAGGGTGCTGAGAGTAGTGAGGGCAGTCATTGCCTCCCTCGCAGGGGCCTCTGTAGACACCCTAGGTGACACTTCCTTGTGTTCTTCCCCTTTTGTTTCAATGCTTTCTTCCTACTTTTTTTCTTATTTTCTTCCTCTTGTTATTCTTTCTCATCTCCATTAGTCTCTTCCTTCGCTTCTTCCTCTATTTCAACATCATCCTCCTTCTCTTCTCCTCCTTCTTATTTTTCTTCATCATGTTCCTATGTATTACTTTCTTCTTCATTCATCTCATCCCCGTCTAGCTCTATATCTTCTTCCTCCTTTTTTGCCTCCTCCTCATTGACAAAAGGACTAATATCATAGGTGAGGGTTTTGATGTCATCCTCTATTGGTAAGTCTCTGAATACTGACAATATTATAGGGATCCTAAGGTTTTGGAGGGGATCCTCAATGAGGATCCCGATCAACCCATGGTGAGCCACTTGTTGGCGGATTCAATAAGTGATTCCATCAATAAATAAGGTATGTTGAGTCTTCGGTGAACTGGTGTTTCTACCCCAAATCTTAATTCTTCAAGCATCGTAAAATGGTAGCCATAAACAACACTGTATCTACCCTCACATGAGATATATTTGATGATTTAGTAAACTACCTCATTCCATGGGTATGGAATACTATCTCTCCTTACTCCATTTTTATCCTCTATGGGTTCTTCACCTCCTAAAAATAATTTCCTTTTTGACACCTGATTGTCTGCTTTGTCCTCTTTTCTCCACGGAATTTCTAGGGGAAGTGTGGTGACCCTACTGAGGAGCTCTCAGGTGAGATCTATAGTGAGCCCTCTAACTATAACAGTGGCATGGATTCTGCTATGTGGAGTGAGGGAATGAGAAAATTCTTGAGCCACTTCCTCGTCATACCCTATGAATTTTTTGAAAAACCCCATCCATTAGTGTCTTATAAAGATTTCAAGCACTTGGGGGTGTTGTTGTATCCTAACAGTGTTTGTGGGTTCTCTCCTATTAAACCCTCCTATCATCTTGCTTTTGAGGCTTGAGGAGGAAATGAGAGGTTTGACATAAGAGTTTTAAATTTAGGAGAAAACAAATTTTCCTGTGTATGTAATTCACCTCCCACAGTTGTTATATCCACTAGCTTTTTACAACATTTCTAGTTCATTTGCTTGTAAATGGGGATGGATTTTTAGATCCTACCTCGTTAGAATGGTGGCAGTGGAAAATTCTCGTGATATTCCCTCTTGAACCCCTCTCTACCTATCTTGTGGAATGCCTTTGTGTATCCTGTAGACTGCTCCTACAGACTGTTCCTGTAGGAATTCCTGTGCATGCTTTTGTGGAAATGCTCTTGCAGAACAATGGATCCTTACTTCCGGTGGGTGGCCAGAGTTATAAGCACTACTTAAGTGAGGGAGTTTCGAGGAGGTGGAATGCATGAATGCATGCAAATGATTTTTTGTTTCCCGTGCCTTGTAATCAGCTCCCACTTCTTAGATCCGTAGTTAACCACTTCTTGTCCTACTCTTCCTTTGGATTTGAGTTGATTGCAACGACGTGTGTGAGGACACTTGGTTTTGTATGTGATGACTGAGCGAAGGTGGCCAAGTTAACTTGCCACCTTTTCACGTATAAACCAAATACCTTATGACGTTCACAACTTTTTATTAAATTATGCATATGAGTGAGTGAGTGGGATACTTACCTGTGGTCTCAATGACATGCTACAGTTGTCGAAGATCATAGGTGATGCGTTGTTGATTTGCTGCATGGTCATTCTTCTTCCTCCTCTACTATCTGTTGTCTACTCTCTGGAGCTCCTAGATCATCCTAGTGAAGACCTGTAGCTGATGATTGATATTCTATGGGATAGGCTACTTATAGGATTAGAGGGGATCCTAGAAAACACAGTCTTCACCTAAATAGAAGTAATGGAGTGGAAAATGATAGAAATGATGGAGTGATGCAAGGTAAGGAGTAGAGGAGATGGATATGTGTGAGGCAAGGTGCCCTTTAGATCCTATTTTTTCTCCTTGGCTGTCTTTCTTGTCCACCTACAAATAACGATTACATCTTTTTTATCTCTTTTTCTTTTCTTTTTTCTGTTTTTTCTTTTAAAACACCTAGGCTACCTCAGAGAGGTTTTCATCCTAGATGTTTGCCCCGGGCACCTCAAGGAAGGTTTTCACCTAGGGATCTTCTTATTCTTTTTTTCTATTTTTTTTCTCATTCTTGGGCTGCCTTATGAGGTTTTCAACCCAAAGATGGGACTCAGGTGCCTCATGGAGGTTTTCACCTAAATCCTTTTTTTTCAGTGACTTGTTGAGGGAGGAGCTAGAACTTGCTCCATAATCATCACTGTTTTATTGATATTGTCAATGAACTCTTGCATTAATAAATGCCTCTTGTACATTTTCAATCAGTGTGCATTAACAAAGAATGGAATGGCTTCTTCATCTATAGTTTTGATTTGCACTGAACCATTATCATGGCATCTTTCCACCACATAAGGGCAAAGCAATCTTGTCCTTAGCTTGCCCTTGAAGTCTTTATACCTAGAATCATATAATAATGCACAATCGCCCTCTTGAAATTGCTTCTCCTGAATATGTATATCATGCCAGATATTCCTCTAAAGCTGAACTATCTTTGTATGTAGGAGGGCCTGCATTCTGAATTCATAAAAGCCATTTAATTGGAAAAATATTTCTTTCTATGCATGACTAAGATCCAAATCTAGTTGGGCTCCCATCCTCAATATTTTATATTCAAACTCAATGGATAACAAAGCCTTTTTTCCATAGACCAGCTCATAGGGTGTAAATACATTGGTGGTCTTCAATGTTGTATTATAGGCCCAGGGGGCCTCAACTAGTCTCTCTACCCAATCCTTCTTGTTGCTCGTTACCTTGGTTAAGATGCTCTCCAGTGCCCTATTGGTCACCTCCACTTTCCCATTAGCTTGTGGATGATAGGGAGTGGAGGTCCTATGCTTGATTTTGTGATGGCTGAGCAGTTCTTCACTCATGTTGGAGGTAAAATGGCTACCTTGGTATGTGACTAGCTCTCTAGGGTACCCAAATTTGTAGAATACATTCTCCCTTAGGAGCTTAGCCACCTTCTCTTATGTTGCTTCCTTAATTGCCTTGGTTTCAACCCACTTAGTCAAATAATCAGTGCACACACTAATGTATTGTTTTTTCTTTGAAGGAGGGTTGATAGACCCAATGAAGTCCATGCCCCACTTTTCAAATGACTCGAAAGTCACTTAAGGTTGTAAGGGAATTTCATCTCTTGGTGTAGGCTTTCCCATCGTCTGGCACCAATCACACTGACTAATGTACTTCTTCACATCTTGATGAAGAGTGGGCCAATAACAACCCACTTTTAACACTTTGAATGTTGTCCTCTTTAATACAAAGTGATGTCCACAAGGCCCATCATGACAGGACATAAGGATTTCAAAAAAATCCTCTTCCCTTACACACCTTCTCAATATTTGATCTCGGCCAAGTTTGAAGAGATTGCCCCCAATCTAGGCGAAGGGGGCACTTTTCCTGACTATCTTGATTTTTTCTTTGGAGGGAAAGTTTGGTGGGAACTATGCTGATACCAAATAGTTTTCTATATCAACAAACCATGGGGAGAGAATTGAAATAGCAAACAAATGCTCATCTGGTAACTAGTCATCCATCATTCCTTGTTCACCTGCAGGTAGACTCATCCTAGATAGAAAGTCCACAACAACATTTTCCTTACCAGGCTTATCAACAATAGTTAGATCAAATTGTTGTAATAAAAGAAACCATCTTATAATTCTAGCATTCACATCTAGTTTGTTCATTAAATATTTGATTGCAACATTGTCAGTATGCACAAATGTTTAATAGCCTATAATGTAATGCCTAAATTTGTTTAATGAATGCACAACAGCCAGGAGTTCCTTTCCAGTCACAGTATAATTTAGTTAAGCCTTAGACAGGTTCTTACTGATAAAATAGATGGCATATGGCAATTTCTCCTCTACCTGACCTAAGGCTGCTCCTATGGCTTTGTGTGAGGCATCATTATGAATATTAGAAGGGAGGGCCTAGTTTGGGCCTTGAACAATTGGTGCAGTGGTTAACTTACCCTTTAAAATGTCTAAGGCCTCTTGACAACTTTTCGACCATGTAAACTCTCAATCTTTGGCCAACAACCCAAATAAGGGAGAGGCCAACTTGCTGAAGTCCTTTATGAACCTTCAGTAGTATCCAACAAACCCCAAGAAACTCTTGACATCCCTATACTTTTGAGGAGGTGAGACCCCTTGGATGATTGCTATTTTGTTTGCATCCACCTGCAGTCCTTGTTGAGATATTGAATGACCTGTAATGGTCCCTTTAGTCATTAAGAATTCACATTTTTCTGGACTGAGAGACATGTTCATTTCAATGCATTTGTACAATACCTTACCTAGGTTAGTCAGGGCTTGTTGAAAATCACAACCATAAGGTGTAAAATGATCCATATAGAGTTCCACTGCATCATGTACTAATTCAGGAAAAATACTCAAGACTGCTCTCTGGGAAGTGGCAGGAGCATTGCATAGGCCAAAAGAAAGGACCCTATAGGCAAAAGTACACTAAGGACAGGTGAATGTGGTCTTATCCTGGTCTTCTGGGCAGATTTGGATTTGTTTGTACCCGCTGAATCCATATAGGAAGGAAAAGAACTTCTTCCCTGCCAGGCCATCTAGCACTTGGTCAATGAAGGGTAGGCGAAAATGATCCTTCTTTGTGGCTTTGTTCAACTCCCTATAATCGACACAAATCCTCCACTTACCATTTTTCTTGGGAACTAAGACTAAAGGAGAGACCCACTCATTGTTAGAGATAGGGTAAATGAATCCCGCATCTAGCAGTTTTTGCAGTTCTTCTTTGACTATATCCTTATGAGCTGGATTCATCCTCCATTTTGGTTTCCTGACTAGCTTACAACCTTCTTTGATGTATATGTGGTGAGTACACACTGAGGGGTGTACTCCCTTCATTTCCTTGTAACTCCAAGTGAAGGCTTCTAAATTGTCTCTCAACATGTTGCATAGCTTTTCCTCTTCAAGAGCAGAAAGAGATGAATTAATTCTCAAAGTTTTCTTTGGGCCAAATTCTATGGTTTTGACATGGATTGGGTTGGAATTGGCCAAGCATAAGTCAATTAGATGATTGTTCTGGGTTTCCTTTACCTCTTCTTCTAATGGTAATGAACTAGGAGTTGGACTTTGGATCAGGTGTTTAATTAAGTCATCCTCATCTTGATGTCCTCCTCCTATGGTTGGCTCCAAAGCATAAAGTTGGGTGGAATAAACCTCATGTTCTTCCACCTCCTCCAACCATAAAGGTAAATGATGCTCTAGAGAAAGTTGAGTAGGAGGGTATAGGACTAACTACTTGAACATATGCCCATTCTTGATGGTCATATTCCCAGCTCTGTAGCTAATGTAAGCATCAGTTATGGCAGGGTAACTGGTAAGCTTAGCCTTAGGCTGGAGAACTAGGAAATCTGTAGGGTACTCCTAAGAGTCAATGGAGACCATCACATCCACCACAATTCCCTCAGGGGTGATTGTGGAATGATTTGGAAGTTCTAGAGTTGTTGTGGTCTTCCTCAATGACCCTTGGAGGTTGGGCTTGAGCATGGTGTCCTTGTTCATCACATTAATGGCAGCCCTAAGATCAATCAATGTGTGTGGGACAATGGTGCCATTGATGTGAACATATACTACAGGGCTTCCAGGGTCCAAATATTTTGGACATATTATCTACCCCAACATTAAGTCAGATAGTTTCCCAATGAAATTAATGGTAGGGGCATCCCTTTTTCTTCTTCCTAGTTGCTTGAATCACTTCTCCTTAATCAACTTATTGTAAATGGGAACATCTTTTATTTCTTGGAGAAGGGGGATATTTACACATAGATTTTTAATTTCTTCTAGAAGTTCAAGTTCTTCTGGGGTAGGCTAGAGTGGTTGGGCTAATCTATCAAGAAAGGGTGGATCTACTTTAAGGTTTCTTTCCTCTCTTTCTTCCTCGGCCTCTCTATGTGGAGAGGGAGGTTGGTTGTCTGAGAGAATTATGCTAGATCTTAGGTTGATCTCCTAGATTTCTACAACATAAGTTGGGTATGATGTCTCTCCATTGCATACTTGTTGAGCCTGCCTCTTGTTCAGGTTTGGATTTGGATGGGCAAGCATCTGGGGTTGCTTGGGTGGAATAGAGTGGACAAGTTGTGGTTTGGTAGGTAGTGGAGGCAATAGAGCTGGAGCATTGTTGTATTGGGGCCTCCACCCCTGGTGTGGGGCATTCCACTGAGGTTGTGGCTGAACATAAGGTTGAAATGAGTGGTTGGCTAGATGGGAATGATACTGAGATGCATAGGACCAAGGAGGGGGTGGACGGGGTGTAGACCAGGAAGGATGAGCAGGGGGTCCCCAAGAAGGTATAGTTGTGGTTTTCTTGGTGTTGTAATATGCATGGGATAACCCTTGCATACCCTGCTAGTATGGTCTAGGCCCAAAAGGTCTCCTGTGGTTGATGTAACAAAGCTACTCAATGACCCCTTCAGCTCCTTGATATACAACTCTGAGTCTGGGTAAAGAAGGGCACTTATCTGTGGAGTGCTTTTTTTCACAGACCAAGCAAATCTCAATGTAGTTCAATGGACATTCGTTCTTAGGGTGCCTCCTAGTGCATCTAGGACAAAAGATGGCCAAGGCTCTCTCTGCTTCCTCTTGCTTCCTTTTTATCTTCATGGTATCCAATTGCAAGGCAAGGGTTTGCAACATCTCACTTTTGAAATCTTCTAGCATATTTCCAATTTCACCCTTGATGGATGAGTTAGAAGATGATGTATTGGCCATAGGTTGACTACTCCTACCCTTTCTCCTAGCTACCCTAGAATGGTTTCGAAAGATAATCTTGATATCTTCATAGGGAAATTGGTAGATATATCCTCTTGCTAACAGATGTAAGGTATCCAGAAGATCTTCATTTACTCCTCTGAGCAGGACCAGCTTTATTGACTTAGGGTCAAGTGTGCACCTGGTCCTTTTGTAACTGAGCTGAAATGTTTCTTCATAGGATTCTAAGGACTCCTCCTGGCCCATGGTCATCCTAAATTATCTTCTTTAGTATCTTTTGACCTACAATAGTCCCTATATTTGTTGTGATGCTATCTCCAGGTAAACCCATGAACCAGCACAATGTTGCATCCTTGAGGGTAGATGGAAACAGTTTTAACTTTTTCTCATCATCTGTATAGTCATAGGTTCAGCATATAACAAAAAACTCAAATAGGAAAGTGTCATGGTCCTTTGTGGTCATGCCATGGAAATGAGGTAGGGAAGAGGGGCTTATATTGTTCATCTTAGTGTCCCCATGGGTTTCCCTAATGGGGAACACACCCTCAACTCTCTCTCTCTCTATTTCATCTGTCATCTTGGTTCTCAGCCATTGGTTTAGTAGGAATGGGTTCTTCTTCTTCTTCTTCCCCTATAGGTTCTTCAAATATGTCAGGTTTCTCACCTAAGGGTTCCTCCAATTCATAGCCACCGAAGAAGAGAGAAGGTTGGCTGTTGGATGCAGTGGGGGTATTTGGCAAAATTTTTCATAAATTGTCCCTACTACTACAAGGCATGGAAGGAACTTTTTTTGGGTTGGTTTTTGGAAGATTTTTTAGCAAGAAATTACTTTGTAGAAATGAAATTTATGATTGAATGAAAACTATTGATAGAAAGGAACTACTTATTGAACTGAATTTCTACTTAGAAAATGGAAAAGAAAGTAGAATGAAATCGCTGATTGAATGGAAGCTACTGAAAAAAATAAGAGAATGGAAAGGAAAGATATAATGACACATGAAAGAAAGGAAGCTACTAGGTTACTTTTGTAGAACTAAACTAATGGAAGAAAGTTGAAGACTAGAAATAGAATAAAAGAAAGCAGATTAGAAATAGAAGAAAAGAAAGTAGTAATCACATTCTACTCTGACACCTCCCCGGTAACGGCACCAAAACGTGACGAGCGCCAGTATTGCAGCAAGGATGCTACAACTCCTGGGCTACCAAACTTACTTATCAGCCCAGGGTTCGTACAAACTTGGAGGTGACAATGCTATATGCACAAGTAGAAGTGAAGGTCCTGCCTATTTTCACTTGTTCATGTGGCAAGAAACCCCAGGGGTTCCAAGCCAGACTTTTGTAGAGTCAGAAGAAGCTTGATTCTTTGATGGAAGAAAAGAAAATCTATTCTAAGAGAGCTACTCTACTGCAGTAATCAAGAAAACAACATGTAATGCTAAATCACACCATATCCTAATTAACCATTTAAACAACTAAACTAAGTAGAATTTCTAAATCAACACTAACCTAATGCTACTATTTAAGTTACAGAAGTAAAGAGCATCAAACCAAACTAATGTGTATGTGAAGAAACTAAACTAAGTCTGTTTTCACGTTTTTGGTGTTTTGGTAAAATCAACCATGCAAGGAGTCAAGCGAAAGAGAAATCAGAGATTGAAATTAGTGAAAGGAGAACGTAACAAAGAAAAAGTGAATAAGAGCCATTGGATCGATTGGGAACATTTTGAATGGGAGATGAGGGGCAAAGATCTTATCGTAGAAGATTACATGAATAGATGGATGAATAAGAATGACAGAAGATGAATGGAAGAGATCTTATCGCAAGCGGTTTAAGCCAAGAGATGAACAAACAAGACTAATCGGAATATGAATGGCGAAGATCCTATCATAGGAGGTTTAAGTCAAGAGATGAATGAACAAGACTAATTGAAAGATGAATGGTGGATATCCTATCGCGTAGGTTAAGTAAATAGATGGATGAATGGGGTTAAATGGGAGACTGAGTGGTGGAGATCTTATCATGGGGTTTAAGTGAATCGATGGGCGAACAAGATTAAGTCATGTGGCCACAAAAGGAATGAAAATGTTCGGAATGATGGAGCGGGTTTTTGTAGGTGCTAAGTAGCTTCTAGGCGGTAAGTAGTTTCTCGCGTGCCCTCAAGGCTGTAAGTGGACTTCCAAAATTTTGTGTGATTGACCTAACTAGGTGACACGTAGCATGAGGAAACCACTTTTCTTACATGCTCTAGGGTGGATATTGGCTATGCAATAATTCGTGCGAAATTGTGCGATAGCCATTGGATTGGGTAGGGTTGATTAACGGTGGAGATCAACCAAGCTAGTTGGTGATCGGGTGATGCAATAGCCATTGCATCGAGGGTGCAATAGATTAATGGTGGAGATCTGGAGTGTATAAAGTCAAGCGTTGAAATGAATCAGATGGTGATTTGTCAGTTTTTCTGTGGATCGGATGGCAAGGACATCTATGGGTATAATCCGATTAAGACATGTTTTATTGGCTCGCACTTAATTATTTCGTGCTAAAGGCAATGAGAATGTGAGTGAGATCTATTATAGAAAAGAGAGTGATTGAAGGCAATAAAAATGAAATGAACTAAGTATTGAATTATAACAACAAACTCCAAAGCTCATGCAATAGCTAGAAATCTGAAACACAACCAATCTACTCTATGCTACCGTAATGAAAATGCAGCTATTTAAGCAAATGAATGATTAAACCATGGATCTGCGCTAGCATACAAGTACAATAAAGAGGAGCCTTAGCTGCTAGGGCTGGGCCCTAACCCAAGAGCTTCAGCCCTCTGAGTTAACTCAGTGCTGCCTCATAACAAAGCTCATTATTATTGTAAAAAACAATGGATTACATCAAAAATTGTCACAAGTCTTGTAGCTCGAAAATAAAGTAAAGTTTTAAAATCAAAAGTTCAAATAAGAAACCGAATCCTACTAAGGTCCTAGGCCTCTATACTTATACTTCCGAAGTCTCCAACGAATTCCTTAAAATTAGGGAGGCTCAGCTCCCAAACTAGAGATAAACTGGTGCTTTGACTTCCACATGCTCAGCTGCCTTCTAGTCCTCATGATTTGGCTGGTTGCACTCCAAGCTGATAGAGGAATATTTGAATGGAGGGGTAGTAAATGAGGAGGATTTCCCTCTTATAATTTCTCTCCCTTGTCCCATTCGATTTTTGACAAAGATCTTTGCCAAAATGCCTTGTTTTTAACGTTTAATCCTGCATTACATGCACATTAGACCACAAAGCAAAATATCCAACTCTAACTCATCTTATAAGAAAAATATAATCAAAAGTATGCAATACATTGTGAGAATAGATGGTTTGACTAAGCTAGTAGATGAATTAAGGCCGATATAATTACATAATGATGAGGTGCATTAGGAACGCTTCTGGGGGGAAGTGGATTAAGAGAGACACTAGCAGAAGGAAGTGATCCTTGAGGAGTTGTATTGGCAGGTGGGGTTGAGTTTGGCACAACAAGTTGTGGAGGTGCAATCTGCTGTGAGGGCATACCAGCTTGTTTGTGGGCGGCACACGATACTTGGAGCATGCAAACACTTGATGAGCTAGGCTTATAAGGAGTAGGAGGTGGACCATAGTAAGCGCCAAGCAAAGATGATTCTGTATAGAGTCCTAGAGAGACAGACGAGACAGTCTTATTATCAGCCATGGACGAAATGTTGGACTGAGGTGAAGTCTTGGTTTTTGGATAATAGTACATCAACTGATCAATTGTCATGAACTTTCCATTATGGGGAAGCACATCTTATGGTGAACCACATATGCAACAACTGATATAGTGTATGTATAACTACAATCTAAAAGAATGTTATAGTATAAGGGAGCATCGATGACTTCAATGTCAATATAGACGGTCTTATGAGCAACTATGACAGTCTAGTTTGTGCATACTGATAATAAGGAGATGAACAAAAATCGGTATAAACAAGTAGTGCAACAGTTGGCCATGGGATTTTTTGATGTGGATGAGGATATTCATATGGCATGCGGGGACCTGGATAAGGGTTTCCCTGAGGTGGATTGTAGGAGGGATGATTGTAAATGGAACTGGCCCTTCCATGAGGTTGACCATAACTTATTTGAGGTGGTACATATGATTGAGGGTGTGAAATGGTTCCAACTATGCCATACACAACATGAGATTCCCCATGTGCATAAGCAGCACCCAGTCGAGGCATATTAGGGATGGAAATGTAAATATAACCTAACTAGGCATAAATCAAATTAAATATTAGAGCTATTTGGAGTGCCTCTTCCTCAAGCTTAGGGAAGTGTGAAGTGACATATTTTACAATGGGGGCC
The DNA here is from genome assembly GCA_000404065.3 of Pinus taeda. NCBI lineage: Eukaryota > Viridiplantae > Streptophyta > Pinopsida > Pinales > Pinaceae > Pinus > Pinus taeda. The sequence continues at coordinate 14,348 of APFE031212945.1, read as the reverse complement.
AGCAACGTTCTAAGAAACCAATCCATATAGAATTGATCTTCGAAGTTAGGATCTCTACAGATGCTCCTCCTTTTATGGCATTCCTGAACATGGTCAGAAAGGCAAGTGGAAGAGGTTTGATGGAAATAAGTCAAGAGTTTGGTACCAATATAATAACGAATAGGTAACTGGAAATATAAAATAAAGGTTGTGGCATGAGTCACTAAAGTTGAATGGGTTGTTCTGGGCTAGTCGACATACCGATTAGCAACAACTCCAGTGAGCATACATTGGAACAAATTAATATGAATGGAGTCTTTAGTAATGGAATTGGATGAACACAACATATGGAAGGAGCGAACATGATTAGTTGGATCTTCTTGAGGATTACCTTCAAACTTGAGGACCTCTGAAGGGAGTTTGGTAGGCATTGCTGGTCATGTGGGATCATGGAGAAGAGGATCATTGATAATATGGCTAAAATATGGGAGACTTAAATGAGACCTAAAGGGTGTAGGAGTGACCACACCAGTGGGGGTTACACTAGTGGGGGTACCCTAGTTAGCACTTGGGTTACCAACCTGTGTTCCTGCACCCACATTGGTGGCTGACATGGTGGCCATATGGGTTTGAGAAGATGTTGAATTAGAGGATGAACTTGATGAATCAACATAATTAAAATCATAATCAGAATGATGACTCGATGGAGGACTGAGAGGATGTACTCTAACTCGATGGGGAGGAATAATATGTCCTAATGGGATCTTAGGGTGAAGACCTTGAATTTGACATGAAAAATGCCTTGGTGCTACAATTGTGTCTATACTAAAGGGTGATGATAGGACTAAAAGAGAAAAAAACAACAAACAAACACCTATTCCAGTGGTGCCAAGTGTAAACTAACTATTTTAGTGGCATTACTCTAATACAATAAAACACATCCTATAAAAGAAAAATGCCTCTAGCCTATAGGTTACCTAAATCCTCAAACAATCATAGATCTACTATTTCATATGGCCTTCCAAACAACTTGTTACTTGATGGAATCTCATCCCCGCAACTAGAATTGTCTAGAGAAAGGTGGGGTAGAGGACCAACTACTTCCCACAACCAATCCTATAAGGTATTTTCCTAAGATTGGTCACTATGGTTACTTTCATCCCATAGCAGTGGTCAATTCTTTATCTTCTTGGTAGTGAACAACCCCACAAAATTCCCTACCATAGGTTGGGTATCCCCAAGGAGAACTGCTCACACGATGACCTAGCCTAAACCCCTTTGAATCCGGTTTTTGATGCACTCTATCTTTGACCGTGGGATGGTGAAGGATTTTAAGCTCCCTAATATGTAAAGTTATGTCTCAATGAAAGAGATTGATGGTTCTTATTGGAAGCCTATCCCACCGATCGTACACCTACACTACAAAGATTGTTTGCCCTTAATGCCAAGTGGGCTTAATGTATGTGTGTTTATTTATTAAGATGTATAGTTTCAAGTCTTAGCTTTGTGGTGTTAACCAAGCTCGCACTTGCTTAAGGTGTGAGTGTGTGAAAATGATGTGTCAACTAGATTAGTTAATTAAGAAATTTTCATGATGTTGTGGTCGATAAAATGTTGAAAGTAAATCCTGAAATACTGTAAATAAATCTGAAAATGACAGAAAAATAAACAACCATTCAAGCACATGAAACCCTACCCACAAGGGCTACTAAGTATCTAAGAAAGAGATGGAAAACAAGCTACTCAAAGATACATAAAGAGCCCTAAAATATCTAATGTCAAGGGACTAAGATATAATGGCTTTAATATGCTAGAAATGGTGCATAGAAGCAACAAAAATCAGAGATGAAAAATGCTGCAAAGGATAGGTCTGAAGCTCTAGAACCTAGGATACTTAAGGGGATCGTAAGGAGGAAAAAGAAAATCCAAACTCGAAATGGAGAATAGGTGAAAGAAACCTATCCAAAATATCTAAAAATTATTGGATCAGATCTGAAAAATAGTGGTTGAAATTGTTGAAAACCCTAGACTCCTCACTCAACAAATCTCTTCCTAACAATGTGGAGGTGTACTCTAAACCCTAAGGGGGTTTCCTTCCTTAAAGAGATAAATCAAGTGGATCTAGTCCTAAGGAAGACTGAAAACAGAGATGAGGTACAAAAATCTGTGCAGAAAGTACTCTCAGCAAATCTGTAAAAAAATTGAAAATTTTCTGGAAATGATACAAAATAGAGGTACTCACCTGTTTATGAGGAAAACACGGTTTTTTGGCCAAAAAGTGCACTCTGCAACTCATTTATGGGGATGAAAAGTGTGCTCTAAGCCCAAGAGTCTTGATCGGCAGATCTTGCACAAATTTTGTCATATCCTACTTAGCTAGTATCTGTGATCTACGGGAAAGATAAAAAACCCACCAGAATTTGAAAATTTAACAAAATAGGGTTTAAGACTATGAATAGAAATTCAAAGGCTAAAAATAGTTGATGAAAACCTTGGAATTTTTTGAAACTTCATTCACCCAAGAAAGTTATTAGAAGAGTGAAGTTGCCATTTGTTAGTGTGAAAATTCTTGGAAGGTGTACCAAAAATACTTCACTTAAGTCAATAGGTGACAAGCAACCTTAACAACAAGTTGATGGTTGTTGTCATCTTATCTCTGAAACACAAATAGAAAACCTATAGTAAAGGAAGATAAAATCCAAAACAGAAAGAAGCAATAAAAAACATCCAGTATAATAACCCAATTGGAAAGACTATTTTAAATGAATAAATCTTTTATTGATAACACCTGGTGAAGGAGGTTTACATATTGGTCTGTAAGTCCCCCTCCATGTGATGGGTCCTTTGACATCCTTGATACTTCATAAACTAATTCTCTCTCTCAATATGTGAAAACCCCAAACCAAAGTGAAGAACTCAAAATGGGAGCTCAAGAAAAATGATGATAATGTTGACGATGATTATGATCATGGTGAAGAATGTATGAAAAAGCCTCCTCTTTATAGAAAAGTATGGAGTTAATCTCAAAAATGGAGAGTAATAAAATATTATTAAGCATTAAGATCTAACTACTTAGAATACTCTAATATATTTATTAGAGAGAGAAAAGGTATTAAAAATGGTTAAATACCTTTATTTAGAAATAGTTAACAAATAAAATTATTTATTAATTATTTCACGAGAAATAAGAAATCTGTGGAATCAAAATAATTATTAAATAGTGATTTTAATAATTATTCTAAGAACAAAAACAAGGAAATTTAAATAAATAGTGATTTATTTAGATATTCCTAAGGGATTTATTCAAATGTGACATGGAATAATTATTAAATAATAATTTAATAATCATTCCTAGAGAAAATTAAATAAATAATGATTTATCTAATTATTCTCATAATCAGAAAATAATTTAATAAAATTGGTTTCCTAAATTATTTTCCATAGTGACAATGATTTTGCTATAATAAAATTAAATCTACATAGTGTATTTCGATCCACCTAGTTAGAAATGGCTAGGTGATTGTTTTTTGGTGATAACTCTTATGCTAGGATAAACACATATATTTAAATAACCTTGTAAAATGAGTAGTCATTAGTTAATGGAACTAAAAAAACAACTACAGGAATTGTTGAACAAACTGTATATTATATCAAGTGTGTCTCCTTGGGGAGTGCTACTTATATTTCTAAAGGAAAAGAATAAGCATCTCAGTATTTGCATTGATTTTATGTATTTGAACAAAATTATGGTGAAATGCATATTTGTTACCCTATATTGATGATCTATTTGAAATTTCACTTGCTATTCAAATATGATCAAGTAAAAATAAAAGATGAAGATATTTGTAAGACAAAATTTAGAACAAGATATGGTCATTATGAGTTTATTGTGGTGCCTTTTGGAATTAAAAATGAATGAGTTGAATTCATGTCGCTCATGTGTAGCATTTTGATGGAATACCAAGATACGTTTGTATTGGTTTTTATAGATGATATTCCTAGCAATTCTAAATTTAAGAACATGAAGAACATCTTAGGTTGGTTTTGTAAGTATTTGGAAAACATCAGTTGTAATCCAAGTTCAGTAAATGAAATTTCTATCAATGAAACATATAATATTCAAAACACATTATTTCTAGTTGAGAAATCTCAGTTGATCCTAAAAGTATCAAGGCTATTATGAAATGAGATACACCAAATAATGTTGCAAATATAAGGTAATTTATGTGATATTTAAGATACTACCAGAGAATCTTTCAAGCGTTTTCAAAAAACTACCCATCCCATAACTTCTTTATTGAGGAAAGCGAAAAGAGTATGTGGTATGTTATATATGAAGAAAACTCTCAAAAGTTAATATTCTAACTAGTGCTCCAAATCTAAATATTGCAAATCCAAACAAAGATTTGGAGTATGTATAAATGGTTGTAAGGGATGATTGGGTGGAGTCTAAATGTAATATAATCATGTGATAAGCCACGATTCTATAAAACTAAAGAGCTATGAAGAAAATTATGTTAGTCATGATCTAGAGCTTGCAACTGTAATACATGCATTGAAGATGATGTGTCACTCTTTCATGGCTAGGAAATTTGTTTTGATGAAGAACCATTTTGGAATAAGACATTTGTTTGATCCACCTCACTTAGATATTTGGAATTTTAGATGCATAACATATATCAATGAGTATGATTTTAAAATAAGGCACATAAAAGACAAAGATAATAAGGTAGTATATGCACTTAGTTGAAGGATGAAAGTTGCATAGATAAAAATTATCAGTACTTACGTGATCTATATTTGATCATTATATTACTTTTCATCCATGTTGATTATTTCAGAGTTGAAAAAGTGGATGAATTGGCTTGCAAGAAGAGTTTTGTTTTTATTTTATTTTATTTTAATCACGTGGTGAATCGGTAACTGCCAGTCCTAATGTATGGGAGACCTAGTATCAATCCTCATAGCTTCCACCATAACACCAAGAGTACATCCAACTACCTACAAGTTGATATACTAAGATCCTATGATTTTAACAGAGACTCTCAGGGGGGGGGGGGGGGGGGGGGGGGGGGTGGAATCTGCTCTTGATCCGCCACCACAGTAGGTCATGTACTCAATGAGATTTGAACCATGGTCTCTTGAGCTTCGCCCAAGTAGACTTACTGTTAAACAGTGCAAGAAGAGTTTTTTTAATGGGACCTAGATTGGGGAATTAGGGTCTAAAACCTTTAGGGCCATCTTAAGCCATTAAATGATGTATTTTTGGGGTATTCTTTTTTCTTAAGAACTAGATGCTTTGAAACAATTACACGCATAGATACCTTTCCATTGGTGCAGTAAAGATGTGAATTATTTGCTGAATTTGGGTTTCTCTGTTGAGATCCAATTTTAATTTTGATGTCTAAGACTTAAATCTATAATCTTCTAGCATGGAGGGTTAGATATAACATAGATATAATCTAGATCTCTTCTCCCTTCAGGGAAAATTTTAGGGGCTAATATTTGCAAGTGGGATAATTTTCCATGCTTTTTCCAAAAAAATAATTTACTTTCCACCTTTCCTAAAAATGATTCACCCAAATTTTATAATATAAAATTATTTTACATTAAAAATCACCAAAAATTTATAACGAGACCATATCAAATCATTACAAGTCTGAATATTTTTACAAAAAAATCACCATACATTTTACAAATTGCATATTATACACTATTGAGATTAGGCAACATTTCTAAAATTTAGCATAAATTTCCATCCTTCAAGTTTTCCCTGTCCTCCTTAAGGAATTTGATTTGATCTTACACTTTGTCCTAGTTTATGTCAGATTATTTCTATTGATTTCCTTGTTTGGTAAAGGATCTCTTGATCTTTTTCATGACATTGTGAGGTCGATATTATCTTCATGGCTAGTACTTATGTCCTAGATTTGAATAATTACAAGGAAAACCATTTTCTACAGTATTTTAGGTCTTTCTATTGTAGATCATTATAGGATTATGTTTATGTGCATAATGGGGTAAATTGTATTTTCGATCATAAACATGGGAGAAAACCTAATTGTAAGCCCCAACTAGACCGACTCACATTTGGTATGGTAGCTGTTGATTGGAATGTGGGCCCAATTTCCATTGCAGGGTAAAAATTCTTTTCTTTCTAGCTGTAAATTATGTCTAACTATTAATTCTACTCATTTTCAAATTATATTTCTATCATTAACTATATATCTGCTTGTCTTATTTTATGTACACAGAATATTAATTCCTTAAAATTAGGGAAGTTGATTCATAGACTCGATGGATTCAATTTTTTGTATAGGGAGGTATTTTCTTGAGTAATGATAAAGCATTTAACTATTGCACATTCATCAACATATTAATCTATTCTACAATCATTATAAGCATATTCACATTAATACCAATCAATTGATTATAATAGAACTGTGAGATATTCATAAATTTATGTAAATATAAAATATTCACAAAACATTAACATGATCAATTACCATATGAAGGGATCTGACATATATATCCTCCAAAAATTTAATTGCATTAATCGGTAGGAAGAACCTTCGTTAAAAAGTATTGGAAAGAGGAGTCTAAACAAGAAACATTCAACCTCTCTCCTCTCACTTTTCTTTGTGGTACTTCCCAACATATGTATTACAAAACCATAAAAAGTTTTAGGCTATTGGTAACTCCTTCATTACAATGTAAAGTTAGGACTACTTCAGTGGTCACTATTGTAGATTAGTGATCTTCTAGCCTTCATAAATATTCAAAATTTTGGATATTTCTGGAATTTCCATCTTTTGTAACTATCATTCCCCCTTCGGTGTTTGACTAGCCAAAATTTTGATTTATTTCTTCATGGAAACATGTCATAGTCAAGTTGGGACACAAGTTTGGTGGGGGAAATGATCAAGTTGTCCATTGACTCATCATCAATCTTCAAAATCTGTCCAATTTTTGTAACCATATATGTTTGGAAACTCATTATCTCCTTGAGTTTCAACTTGATAGGGGAAATAATGGGGAAATCCTCTTTGGGGTTGAGGTCCCATTACCTAATTAGTTCTCTACAAACATACCACATTTTCTTGGCTGTGATTGTAGCTTCTTCCATAATGGTTGTGGCAATGTTACATTCTCACTTCTAAACATCAGATATATACTAATATTTTGCCTTTTGCTTCTTATCAAGTTCGGTCATTGAATTTGGAGCATCCAAATACTCCCTTTTTTAAGTCATTGATTTTATCTAATGCCTCATTGGCTACAAGTTGGCATCCCAATTGATCATTTTCTCAAGAGTTTTCTTCTGTAACTAAATGACGTAATCTTAAATTTACCATAGTTTTTCCACAAACAAGTGTTTATCCTTTGGAATATCATTGTTAATATTCATATCTTATACCTTGAGCACCTAGAGATTGGGTTGGGCCTTTCATACCTGCTCAACTTTAATATTCACTTATGTTCTATTATTATCTTTGAGTTAGTTTATTTCAATGCTGTGTGCCTCTTCTAGTTATGCCATGTGTTGCTTATGTCTCATGTTGAACCTTGAGAGACATATATAACCCGATCAGTTCTTCTCTAACCTATCCTAGCACTGAACCTCCATCCACTAATTTTTTCTTTTAGTCTCTCTTACAATGATGTAACCACCTAGTTTAATTTCTATATGTCCATAGATAGCCTTTTAGTCATTTCATTATTTTCCATGGCAAGAGATTCTAAAATAGAGGTGGTATCCATGAGGACCTTCCATTTACTCTAGCTAGCAACATTCCATATTATTGCCTATTTGGGACCTTCTAAAATGACTGCCCCATCACCTAATGTATATATTTTCTTCCTTTTGGCACATTCTAAATGAAAAATCTTCTATATTTTCTATAATATTTATCCCCTAATTTAATAGCTTCATCATTTAAATCACTAGGATTATTAGTAGTAGGTGCATTACCAAATTTGTTTGGGATCAAAGGGACATATGAAAGAGGGTCCTTGTTAATAATGGAACTTTATATAATGATGATCACTATAGTAATTCATTTAATGAACTTCTCTTATCGAGATGATTCATGGGGAGGTTCTCACTCTTTTCCCTTAGTGACCTCCTTTACTAATTTTCAAATTCTTGTTGTTGTTCATTTTCAGTATTAGAATCTTGTTCTTTTATTTTAGCTTTCACCTCAACCTCCCTTTCCTATTCTCTTCAAGATTCAATATCAACCACTTTATTTTCTATGGATTTAATCTTTTCATTTTCCTCATGTTCTTTGGATTTTTAGATTGCATCAATCTTTGAGCATTGTTCTCTTACTTTTTCTCTCTACCCTTTTGTGCAATATTGAACAGGAAGCATATATGGTTCCTAACTTTCCTCCATTATCTTCATTATCTCCTCAAATGTTAAGACATCTTGAAGGATCAAGTTTTCAGTAAGTGATTTTCCTTCATAAAATTGTGAAATTTTCGCTAACTTGCAGTGTTCTTTTATCATGTCATGAGGGTCGTTTCTCTTGAAAATATAAGTTAGTAGATTTAGCTCCTTCATATTGTTTTTTTATTATTTTTCCTATGGGAACTTGATCAGGGCATAGTGTCCAATTATTATAGGGAACCTGGCCATCATCTCTTGGAATTATTTGTCAAAACCATTGTTATTCCCACTCTGACAATTTGGTGAGAAATCTCTTTAATCATCAATTGATTAAGGACTAGTTTTGGAATTAATGATTATATACCAAACAACCATATACACAAATATAGTTGTAATGTTATTCACACAACCAATTCCCGAATCCATTTAGGGATATTTTGGCTTCTTTAGACACACTAGGAACTTGATGACCAAAGAGGATTTGGTGCATTCAGGCCAGAAAATTTTACCAAATTTTATAAAAGAAATTAGGATATTGGTTGACCCACAACTCTTGATAGTATATATGGATGGATGGAACTTTGGGTGTCCACTTCTAATTCATGTCGAGGAACTCATTAGTAGCACAAAACACATCTATGCCATATGTAGACATATAAAGGCAGGGGTCCCAGTTTTTTGGGGCTTCTTTTATCTTCTAGAAAACCTTCAATTATTTTACTAGCAATAAGTAATTCGTATTCGATAATTATATTTTTTTCATTCATATTGATTGTTCTAGAGAGGAAAACATGCAGGAATCAACTTGTAGGACCATGTTTATGATTGTGAACAACTTTGGAAAATTGGGGTCTGAAACCTTCTAGGAGCATTTTGAGGCATCAATTGGATTTTCTTGGGGGTATAATTTTTTATTTTTTTTTATGGAAGCACCTTTTTTTCCTATTCTACATATAGGTACCTTTCCACTGGCACAATAATCACCTCAATCAACCACCATATGAAAAATTTATGTTACTCAAAAGGTGACCTTCTTGTTTTGACTACCACAGTTATAAAGGATGTCACGTCAACCCCCATTACTCATGGAAAATGGGATAGGCAGGTGATTGTGATAAATACGACTCTAGAATATTCCATAATGTAAATCTAGTTTAGAGTTGAAGGATTCAAACCTAACCACTCGTAGGCCATCAATCTATGTTTTAATTGGGCCACTACAAGGAAAAGGGTTTCCATTTTGTTTTAGGGCATTTTGTTCCATAGAAAATCGGAGTAGTCAATAGGGACAAGGAGAGAGCACATAGAGAGGATTTGTGCATAATTTTATCTCATGGGCCACAAACCTTACTTCTTTGTACTTGTAGTTATTTCCTATTTAAAGAAAGAGAGTATAGTGACCTCACCTTCCAGCTACATCTTCACCCAAAAGGGATTCCTAGGTTATATCTTGTGCTAATCACAATTTGTGATTTTTTATTTCATTATTCTTTATGTTATACATAATTATAATTTTCATGTGTACATAATAAACAAGAATTTACATATACAAAAATATAAAGAGAAATAAACCCTCAGAGTGTAGGTTTTGCAATGTTTAGTATAATTTGCCATATATGTTTGATGAATTGTCTAGTGGAATATACATGGTAGTTTATAGACCATATTGGTATCAAAGTAGGTTTCTTTACATTTATTGTGAATTTTTAGGATCTAGATCTGATAAGAGAAAAGACATAAAACCGTAGTCATGGTCGATGAATATGTGAATAACCCTCATGATCCTTCAGAGTGGAGGCTTCTGCAGCTCAAAAAAAAATTGTGAATCTAAACCATAATTTGAATATTCTTAAGGAAACCCTTACAAATAATATTGGGATATTCTGAGAAGATGAGGAGTCCAATGTGGAGGTCCGATTAGAGGGGAGATAAGGTAATCAAGAAGAAATAGTGAGGGAGGAAAATAATCAATCTAAGAGAGATTAGCCTAGTTCAAATTTCTTGAACCATTGAAAGTCCCTATTCAAATTAGAAGAGAAAGTCAACATAAAGTTGTATCAAGATGAGATTGACACTCTGAAGTGAAATCATTGGTTGGAGCAACTATAAGTTTATTTCATTTCTCATCATATCGAGGAACAACATAATATTTCATTTTCATGGTTGAAATTAGAGGGCCATAGCTTGACCTAGCTAGAAAGCCATATAGAGAACTTAAGGTTGGAGGGAGATCATATAGTGACTAAGTGGGAGAAATTTAAAACCATCATAATGTCACAAATCTACACTATTGTGTATGTATAGGACCAACGTATCCAATGGCACTACTTCAGGAAGAAGCTTTAGTAGAATGTACATGAGTATACCATAGAATTTTGAAAGATGACCATAATGTTGTGTATCTCCCCAAGGAACCCAGATGTACTTCTGAAGTATCTAGGAGGTGTACACGACCATTGTTGGAAGAAAATGAATTTTGTTGGGTTGTGTTATATTCTTTCCATGACTAGCCCCGAGGAAATTTTTTTTGGACCCTATATTAGGTGGGTGGATCTACCTATGGTTTTGTGCATGGTTTTTGCACATGGTTTTGGGCATCACGGTTTTCAGTCCATGGTATTGGATGCTTCGGCATGTATATATATGTATTATAATATTGAAAGGAACATAATGAAAAATCAAGCTGGTAGTCTCGATTTTGGGATCGATGGAAAATCTTTGTGTATATGTGTTTTATGTGTTATGCTCTTGAATTGTTTATTTTATGTGTTTTCGAATTTGTATGCAGGTAATTTCTGTATGGAGTTAAAAGCTACGCTTTTTTTCAATCATAGATCGTGGACAAGGCTTATGTATAGGAATAATAATTCGAGACCATAAACTTAAAAATGGGCAGTTAAATGGATCAAAGAAAAAGAAGTAGTATGATGCTTCTAAGGAGGGGAAGAATAAGTGGAAAGGGGGAAATATAAATATATGGTGGCTACAAATATACTAGTGAAAATATCCTATTAACAATTACAACCATTCTAACATTGACAGTCATACGAAAGAGAAGTGTTGGAAGTTGTATCTATAACTTGAACCAAAGAACAAAAGGAAAGATAATAAGAAGAAGAATCTCATGGACATTTATTCAAGAAACTAAGTTTAAAGAAACTTTGATGTGGATGATAAAATCATCAGTACGTTAGTGCAAAAGGAGGTGAATATGAGTATCCTTCAGCAACAAGAAGATAACAAAAAGAACAGGCATTTCCATATGAAGAGACAAGTTGAAAATACCAAGATCGATGCTTTGTTTGACTAAGGATTGCAGGTGAATCTCATTAAAAAGAACATGGTCAAGAAATTGGGATTGGAAGTTTGTGATCATCCAAGGCCATATCCATTGGGATGGGTAATTAAGAATTCAAATATAAGGGAAACAAAATAGTTAAAAATTAGATTTTATGCTAGTGCTAATTTTGTTGATTAAAAAGAGCTAGATGTAGATCCCCTTGATGTATGCAAAGTGGTATTTGGAAGTACCTACATGTACATGTGGGATGAAATATTCATGTGGAGATCCAACCAATATTGGATTGTTAAGAATGGAAAATATTTCACCATAAACATGGAAAAAGAAATGTTGAAATTTTTGCTAGTAAGTTACAACCAAGCCAAGAAATTGACCAGTTCAAGTAAGAAGTATGTTATACTATTTTAAGAGAAAACCAATGTGTGGAAGATTCAATAATATAAAAGTAACCTGTCAAGGGGTGTACTAAGAAATAAAAATAACAACTGGAAGAGTAGCTATAGGAATACAAGGATATGTTCCAAAATCCTAAAAGGCAACTAACCAAGAGGAAAGTGGAGCATATGATCCAACCACTGCGTGAATCCCCTTCTCCAAGCATTGGTTTGTAAAAACATTCTATTATAGAAGCAAGTGAGGTGAATAAATAGTCATAACAACTACTAGAATAGGGTGTCATTTGACTGAGTAAATCACCATATGGGTCACCCATCACAATTGTGCCAAAGAAGGATGGGATATGGAAAATTTCTATAGGTGATAGGGGATTGAACAAAATTATACTGAAATTTTCGGTTGTGTTGTATTCTTTCCATGACTAACCTACGTAGTGAACCGGGGGTTAGAAGGGGGGAAGAGCCCCCCTTCGTTGTGCCAATTGTGCAACGAGGGGGTCACAGGGGGGGCGGCAGCCCCCCCTGTGTGGGGGGTTTGAGGGGGGTGGGTATCCCCCCTCTACGGGGTCGGGGGCAGCGCCCCGGGAAAATTTTTTTGGACCCTATATTAGGTTGGGTGAACCTACCTATGGTTTTCGATCCATGGTTTTGGACGTGATGGTTTTTCGGTCCATGGTATTGGATGCTTCGACATGTATAAATATGTATTGTAACATTGAAAGGAACATAATGAAAAATCAAGCTGGTAGTCTCAGTTTTTGGATCTAGTGGGAAATCTCTGTGTATATGTGTTTTATGTGTTATGCTCTTGCATTTTTATTTTTCCTGTGATTTAGAATTCGTATGCAGGTAATTTCTATATGGGGTTAAAACCTACATTTGGTATCAGAGCTATTTTGGCTTCAAGGGGACGCCTTTGTTTCTGAGGGGTTTTACTTGAGCCTGTGGTAGACCCTATTTAGTGGGAGATCTACGAGATCGATTCTGGTGGTGAAAGAAGATGGCGAGCAGTGGAAAGATAGAGATTGAGGAGTTCAATGGTCAGATTTTGAGTTGTGGAAACTCAAGATGGAGGATCTGTTGGTGGATAAATATTAGTGGATCACGGTAGATCCAGGTACTAAACCAATGGGATTGACCGATGAAGAATGGAAGAAGTTGGATCAGAAGGCAAAGAGCATAATACGATTGTGTGTCTCAGATTCAGTATTGCTGAATGTATCAGGGGAAGCTACGGCGAAGGCTCTGT